>SNQJ01S0028225.1:72783-93083 GCA_010110895.2 Picea sitchensis | reverse complement strand
TATTTCATAAAGTGCACTTATGTTATAAAGTGAAATTGTACTTTAATATTTTAAGTGATTTATTTTGGAGGGAATGAATCATGTCCCTTGATCATGTAAAGACAAGATTAGATCTTGGCCATTGGATTTAGGGATGGGGAAGGCGAAAAGACACTTGGAAGGTGAAAGGTCATTTTCGAATTATAAGGGAATGCATTGGGTAGTGTGCAAGACAATGAGAAGAGGAGATTGAGAGATTTCCGAGAGAGATTTGAGGAGGAGAGGAAAGGGCCGCAAGTTGGGCGCATTTCCCAAGGAAATTTTCTGTTTAGAAGTGGCTGAAATTTATTGCTGTTAGGGAGGCCGTACTGTACGGATCTGTATAACAAGGAAGAGGGCATGTTTTTCGAGGTAGATTGTGGGCACGAAAACCGAGGCTGTTTGGAGTGTTTCTTGCTGCAGAAGAGGCCTTACAGTTCTGTCCGTACAGGTCGTATAATAGCAAGTTTGGGCACTGAAATCGAGGCAAGTGTGGGCAGCTTTTGGTGAATTTTCTGTTGGAGGTCGGCCGTACAGGAGGGAAGGTACAGCAGCCTGTTGTGGGCACGGAAATCAAGGTGCTGATTTCAGCAAGGCTGTACAGCTCTATGGATTTGGCACGATTTTCTAGGCAGCAAGTTTGTGGGACAGCTTGTGTTTGTAAGTGATTCTCTTGGTTGCTAAATGTGATTTTGCTGCTGATGTACTTTCCTGAAGCTAATAAAATCTCTCTCTCTCTCTTTGGGTTTCCCCACATTGGGGTTTTTCCATGGCTGGTTGCTTAAATTTCTGAGTATTATATGGATATGTGATTGCTGTTTATTGTGTTTATTCCGCTGCAAAAGTGCTTGGCAATGTGTATTTCTGCTCATAATATTTTCTGAATGTGGGTTTATACATTTCAGAGTTCATAGATGACGGTTATCTCTAGGTTGCTAAGTGTATGACAGAATATTGTGCATGTTGATTTTGTCATTAAATTTCTACATGTTTTGGCCGACCGCTTCAACAATATGATTCTCGTTGTCTATATTCCATACTTCATTATAGGCATCCATTATCCCCGGTCTTGAATGCTTATTGGATATCTAGAGATTTTAAGGATAGATGGATTTATCGGTTGCATAGTGTTTGGTCATGTCGACTTTCTTATAAGTTGAGAGTTTTTGCATGGCTGGTGATTTATTAGGGGGTTCTGTCCAAGTCCAGGTTGGGCAGGAGTGGGCTTTCTAATGGCCTCTGTCTTGTTTGTCAATAGTCCGAGACAATAAAATACATTTTTTGGGAGTGTCAGTTTGCCAAACAGTGTTGGAGGTTTCTTGAGGATTAGTGTTCAAGGGTGATTCAGAACAGTATTTGTTGACAGTCTACTTTATTTGGTGATTGTTGCTCTTAGGTTCGCCCCGCACTTGCAGGGCTTTGGCATTGTTTGAGAATCTCATCTTTATTTATTATGTGGCAAATTAGGTGTAAGGCTTTTTTTGCATGAGGTTAGAACTTAGCTCCCTGTCTTCCTTTTGTTCTATGTAGCAGGATGAAGTTCACCATCAGCTTCTGGCCAAAGGAGCTATTTTATAAAAGATGCCCACCCTTTGGACCCAGCTGAGTATTTTGACTTTCTTTCAGCTCTTGTTGCTCTGAGGAAGAGGATACGATCACCATTGTATATAGTAATATACCCTTCCATCATTTTTTGTACAATTTTTTGTAAATATTTTTCTGTAAATATAAGACGTATTTTGCAAAAAAAAAGAAATGTGTTGAAATTATTCCAAAGTTGCAGCCACCATTTCATTTTCCCAAGGTATTTTTATCAACCAAATCCTTCCTCAATTCTTCAAACTTTGAATTATTTTTTCACCATGATAATCACTCTTAGTTTGGAAGTGAACTAGATAACCCTTGCTTCCCTTGTGGCGAGCAGTAACATCAGCGATGATGGGTTTCTGCTTCTTATTAATAATTGTTCAAGACATTAATAGTTGATATAACAACCAGGTGATTGTTCAATTTATGGTACTCCATAAACACCAGCCTAGCCACCCTCTAACAACTATTATTTTATAGGGTTACCCAACATGCATGAAGAGAAGGGACATCGATCCTAATATACATACGATGTTCTTCAGATTTGTCACTTTAAATGGAGTGAAATTTTCACTAATCAATGCTATGTTTTGGGGTATGTATGGGAGTTTGACAATTGGCAAGGTCAACTATTCACTTTTTCATCTCACCTCCATTTCCTCTCTTGTTGCATCATAGCCCCCTCTTGCTCCTAGGCAAATCAATATTCCACATGCACTTTATAGTTTATATGATATTTTATACTTTTACATCATTGTCACTCAAAAGTTTACTTTAGTACTTCAACTTAGGAAAAGTTCTTATGCCCAAGTCTAATGTTCTCTAGTGGGGCCTTGGCCTTGGGCTCCCACTAGGAACCTAAACATATGTACAAATTTACATCATAGGTTTGTTCAGGTTTTGAGCAAATAGGGCTTGTTATCCCCTTCCTGTATAGTTACTACATCTTTCCTGTGTGTGTCCTACTATAGGTTTGACTCCAATTGTTGGCGGACTCGTTACTTCCTACTCTAGCTATCCCACCATAGGTTGTTGCAGATCTGCATAGACTACTTTGAATGCTGCAATATCTGTGACATTAAATATGTGCAAGTTTGTTGTAAGAATTTTCTGCATAAAATCGAGATGGTTTGCCATTTTTAATTGGTTTGTTCTGGTGTATGCATTTCATTCACCACTTTTCTTTCGACTGTTATCAATTTGTTCATAGGATTTTTAGAGAGCATAGTTATGGCCTCGAATTAAAATAAATTCAGTATGATAGATTGATAATGATAGATCTGAAGTCATGGAAAGGTGAATTTTCTGATAATTTTCCTTTTTTTACTGTGCATTACAGAATGGCATCAAATGATTGCACCAGAGTGGAGAATATGATTTTAAAGTTTCATTGCTTCTTGTTCACAGGCATCAAATCAGACAGGAGAGAATATGTGTTACAATCTTGCAGAATGGTTGAAGGAAAACCTACCAGAATTCTTTATTCTGAAGAATGTGGCTGCAGTTACGTTCTATTCCTCTTTGTACCCTGATATAGTGAAGATTTTAGTGAGAAATATTAACTGTTGGTATATCCAAGTCATGATAGAACTGACACTTTCTGATTTTAGTCTTGTTGGTTCCCAGAAGAGAAGTTTAAATGAAAGTGATCTGATGGTTTAGTTGCTTGTTTTAAATTCCCTTTTATTCCCCCTCCATGACCTCTTCATTAAAGCACCTCATAATTCTAACTCAATTTTTGCATTACCTGATCAAAATCACATGGTGATAATTTACACTCCAGATCCATTGATGGTTTGGTTTTTAATTTCCTGTCAGATGATTGTTATTGCATTTTTCCTTTTTCAATTTTAGCTTCTAGAATTTACTTCTGTTATAGTATCCCTGAATGTAACTGGAGTCTGGACCCTATTTCTTTTCATTTATATGGCATTGAGATGAGGTGTGTAAAATTTTGTTGATGAATTTAATATGTTTTTTCACTACCTGGATTAACCTTGGTGTCAAACCAAGCAAATTGTCTTTATCTGATACAAGTTTCATACGTAGTGCTCTTCTTAGGTAAGCTAATTTTTACTTAGTTTTCAGATTCTGAGAAACTTGTGTCGAAGCAAGCAAATTGTCTTTACATGATACACGTTTCATATGTATTGTTCTTCTTAGGTAAGCCAACTTTTACTTAGTTTTCAGATTCCATGAACTCTTTAGCTATAGCTTGTCATGTCGGTCACAATTTTGACATGGTTTCCAGGTGTCAGTTTTCAAGTAGAGGTAATGTAGACACTACATCCATAGGCTCTGTCCTGAATGAATCTTTGAAGGTGCTTTATCCTGTATTAAATTATGCTAATAACTCCAAAAATATTTGAAGAGTTGGCCTTTCACATGAAATCTCAGAGTGTTAATCTTTTCTGTGGAATCTATTTAATTTTCTGTATTTTAACATTATGATTTCCTTGTACATATACCTCGTATAGTATGATTTCCTTGTATAATCTTTTAAGAATTCGAATACCATAAACAATGCTTCTTGAGGTTTATTTGAGAAGAGTTTTCTTTATTTTTCTGGATTTTTTTTTCCTGAAACCATTAAAATGGCTTAATGTATTTGTGTGCAAAACAAACTCACATAGAAGAAATAGTAACTATTCTACCTAGGATTATTCTCACCAATATCGGATTTTGTTTTCAAACTTTCAGAACATCTAGCTTGAGAAGTCGCTGTTGTGAGCATATCAGACTTATTAAGTAAATGGAGTTAAATTGAGCATTTGATTGGTTGCAGGATCATGATATTGAAAACTTGGATGCATTGAGTCAGCCTGATGCAACGAATGTAGCATCAAGCAAAAAGGATGCAAAAGAGAAGATGTCAAAGTCACAGAAGAGGCGATACTTTGATCGGTTTGGTGCTGGTGGAGAGAAGCCACGAGGGTGGAATTGGGTTTCCATTATATCACATGTAATCATCCTTTGCCCTATTGTACTTGGAATCATTTCAAGGGAAATGTTTCTCATTGTCGTGCTGAAGACTTGGAGAGCAGTCTGTCTAATTGTTTTAGGCTTAATGTTTTTGAATACCTTTATTTGTTGCAGCAGGAAATAGCATTTTACCTTTTAGTAATCCACATTGTACATTTATTTGCTAGGAGGGTAGCACTCTGGAGTCTGTATTACTTGTGCTTCTTCGTCTTTCTACTCTTGATATCTTTCTCCATCTCAAAGAGTTCTTGAAACTCTGTCTTTTTTTGAAAGTGTTTCCTTTAAACTCAAAAAAGCATTGCAACCAGCCTGAAGGCATTGCAACTGGCCCAAAGAGGTCGGACACCACAAGCGGCCTCCTGTGTGGGCAAAAGGGTGCTCAAGTGACAAACCGATGATCACAAGCTCTTCCGTTCAGCTACTGCCGCAATATGGAGGGTACTGTTTTGTCAAATTTACCTAGGATTTGTTCCTGGCACCAACTGCTTATTCATGTCTTTGGAGGAATTGAACCTTGGTGGGTGGCCTGACTTGTGCTGTACTTCACGGTTCACCACTGAACCACAACCCCATTGACAAGAAATAATATTTTTGCCAATGGATTGAAAGTTTCATGCACTTTGAAAGGGTAGGTGCTTGCTACTTTACAAGTCAGTATACCTTTATCTAGAGTACAAAGCATGCAAAGACTAAAGTCAATCTCTTAAATTCTGTACAGAATATGAGTCTGATTAACATAAGGTTTGTTGTCTCTCTATGCTTAATGAAATCCCATGAACATTTGTCACAAATTTTCAGAGGACTATAAGATATATCTTGCATATATTAGTTTGGGTGTGACGCAGGCCAATTTATTAGGGATATCAAGAGATGCATAACATGAATGCTGTTAAGGTCCTAACCCACACATAGGTAGATCAATGTATTCGGATGTAATAAAGGTCAATATTAATAAGGCCTTTCAATAAAATAGAATAAGGCGGATGTAAGAAGACCTAATAGAAGCTTCCGCTTCTAGAAGGATCTTCTTCTAGATCTTCTCTTAATAGACATATTTGTAAGTATAAATAGGGAGTCGGTATGTGAAACCTAGCTTAGAGATTATTGTAATAGAGGCGGCGCTTCGACTAGAAATTTGCCCTCTTGAAGAGGCTCATGAACATTACTTTCTGAATCAAAGTGCTATTTCGGTTGTTATTCTTATATAATTTTAGTATTTATTGGAATTATCTTTGGTTATAATGCTGTTGATACGCCATTTTCTAGCATTTTTATTTACGTTAGCGTGTTATTATATCTGGAATCTTTACCAAGTGGTATCAGGAGCGCACTTTCCTTGGCGAAATTGTGGGTTATTTTTTCGAGGGTAGAGACGTATTTAGACGTCTTTAAAGCCCTGAATCTGTCGTTAACATAAACTTCGCGGTTGAGGGATTCATACCTTGAAGGAAATACAAGTGGTTTTAAGCGCGCATCTGTTGGCCAACCTTGTAAAACTTGTTGGTACCCCTTAGTGGTGGCGCATCAGGCAACACCTGTATGCGGATCGACCTAGATTTCTGAAGCCCTCTTTAGAATGAAGCCTATCGGTACTTGGGACTGCTATAGTGTCACCAAGAACAACTTTTCGGGAGATGCTCTCTAGTACTTGGGTAGTCTGGTAGTATGGTTAAGGGTAGAGTCTATCCTCCTTAGTTAGTGCCGAGAGATATTGGGTCGTGCCTACTTGTTGGACCTGCCGCATTATATCGAGAGAGCTATAGCGCAGGCAAACCCGCCCATGCGTAGAACCCTTGGTCACCTAACCCTTGAGGAACATAAACATAAACATAAACAAATTAAATGTGAGATTTATTGCCCGGCGCATCTGTAATTCGGGTTGCCAAGTAAATACACATTTCTTCTGGATTTAAGAATTTGGGGATTTCAGCACTACAACATTCTTCGGACGAGAGTATAAAGTCGGAAATTTTTTCACCATTATTTGAGACCCTATTCCATTAGATTCATTTCTTCTCCTTATCATTCATCCATATCATTTTTTCTGCCAAAATTTCTGACCCTCGCCAGCTCCCTTTTCAATTCACCCATCCTCATGGCCCATGCACATGTAGCCAGGCGGAGTCTCGCTTCAACACCTTGCAATCTAGTTTCTCGAGACCCAACAAAGTCCACCAACAACTCGGTGCTACTATTGCCTCCCATGATGCATCCATGAATGCCTCTGTAAATGTATTCGTGCAGTCCGCAATGGTGGGAGTAAAAAATGAACTTGAATATGTTTTTGTAGCACTCTGCACCAAACTCGATCTCCCTACAAATGACTCTTTTCATGAGGCAGATAAAAAAACTTAGGGTGAAAATTCTTCTCATTCCTTTCAGCCTCATCACTTTCAATGGGACATACACATTCCGTGGGTGGATGTAACTAGTTGGCTTGGACCCCACTTGTTGGGTAACCTAAATGGAACAGTATTTCTCTCTACAACATTCTGGATGGCTTGGCCAAACTCCGGGTATGGTGTTCTCCATCTAGATCAGAGCGTTGGCAATGGTGGCAATGGAAAAAAACTTCTGATCAAAGGGTATATTGCTTGGACCCAATTTGTACGGCTTTATGAATGCTGTGCCGACGCAAACCATTTGAGCGTTTGACAAAGAATTAAAGTGTCGAGGAGCAGTAGAAGACTTCCTTAGAGCTGCATTTGGCGCTTCGAGGCGAGGGCGCTGGCCGATGCTTTCTTCGAGAGTGTTTCATCGGTAGCTTCCAAAGGAGGGTGGGGCCCATATCCTCAGCAACCGACCCTCACGACTTGGGTGGAGGCTACTAAAAGCTAAAGAAACTGTATAGTGTTTCCTCAGAGCATGGCCTTCCTTTATCCTCTCCTAAACGATGAAACTACTACTCCCTCATTAAAGATCCAAAATTGACCAAGGATGAAATGACTGAAACCTAACTCAAAGGCCTCTGTTATAATTGATGACAAATCTTCGATACCCGCAAATGTAAGCAATGAATTTTATTGCCATCTTTGAGGATATTTCGGGAGAGGATGTTGACACTCCTCTTTTGCCCGAGTCACCAGAAATCAACGACATAAACCCTCCCTCCGATTCTCCTGAAGTGGAACCGATCGGCTTTCCCTCAAAATGCTCATGACTTCTACGCCCCAAACCCTCAAGTTAATGGTTACATCTCAAGCACCGAAGATCATCGTCGGTTGATAACAGCAGCACCACAATTTTACTAAATTGCCGCCTTGAAACCCAATTGCCATCCATCATCCTTGTTTCAATCATGATTACAATGGTGGTTCTGGGAAATGTATTTGTGAAAATGTACATTCTATGATAAATTGTTACCTCTGGAAATCCATATGTTTTGCTATTGACGTAGGTTCGCGACGCATTGTGTTAGATGTGAGACTATTTCGGCACGGGTCCCATTCTCATGGATTTTCAGAACAACCATGCAATTTGACCAAAGGAGGCCACCAATATAATTCAAGGCATCAACTGTGGTTCACGGAGTCATCGGTTTCTCATCGCGGCGGAAAAACTGCTCAAAAGGTCATTTTTGGTGTCATTGCCCCAACTCCATCATACAAACCACAAAGACACCCCAAGGACCTCAAGCCCTCGCTCTAAACATAAGTTGGTATTTTCCACTCCCAAGGACTCCCCCCCTTCCCACGATTGTTCTACGATCATTCCATTTCCCCTGTCCCAGGAAGGCCTTCCCCAATATACGTCCATGTCGCCCACCCCTTTGCACAAAAGAAGAAATGAAATTGAGAAAATGGTCAGGAACTCCTTCTTTGTAGAAGCGTCATTCGTCCTGAATGCGAGGCCATGCACGTCTCGGTCGTCATGGTCTTTGAAGAAAGAGTTCTTGGAGATGGTAATCGACTTCCGTGCTCTCGAGTCTCAACAAACTGACCATCAAGAGATAATTTTCCTATTCCCATCATTGATGACCTCTGGATGAATTAAGTGGCATTAATTCTTTCTAAACTTGATCTTAAGCAGGCTATCACCCGGAATCTGCGTGTAAACGGACATCCCCAAGACCCGCCTTCCATCTATGAGCCACTATGAGTTTTGGTCATGCCAGCGAAGCATTATAGCGCCCTCACCTTCGACCTCATAGACCATGTCGCTAAGCCCTTTTCTCCGATCATTTTTGTCTTAGTTTTCTTTGATGATATCCTCATCTGTAAAACACAGTGGACCATCTTACTCGCTATTAGCGGATCAAGTTCTCCGCTTACTCTCGGCACCAACTTTTCTGAAGCTTGGTCAAATGCTTTTGGTGCCTCAGTAGAATGCTTGGGTCATCGGTAGGGAAAGGATAGGCGTCAAGGTGGACCGAAAAGATTGAAGCTATGCAAAGGCTGGCCGCAAAGACTTTCAAAATCTTAGAGTAGTTTTGGAGAAGCCCTATGAGGAGTATTATCACAGAACTGTTAAGAACTATGGAAGATTAGCAGCACCTCTCACTGGCTCTCCTCAAAAAATTTTCCTTGGACTCCAGCCGGTTAACCAAACACCAAACTGCAGAAGCGGCCATCTTTTCCTCGGGTTACGGCCTTCGATTCCACCAAAGACCTTTGTGTTGAGATATGACCTGAAGAAGATAAACATCGACTCCTTATGCAAAAGAAGGGTCGACCCTTTTATTTTCCACACGGCCAAACAAAGCGTAGAATTTGGGCGACCTATTTATGAAAGAAATGTTGGCGATTTTGCATACGGTTGAGCGTAAACGTCCACCATCTCTCTTGAACCCAGCGGCTTCAGAACAGACCGACCATCAAAGTTTCAAGTACTTTCTGGAACAACATTTCCTCGGGAGCAACAAAAATGGGTGACTGGCATACTGGATTTATGATTTTGAGATCATTTACAAGAAGACAAAGACAATGTCATTAAACGGATGCTTCATCCGGAAATATGAAGGCTAGGATCCACTTCTCTTTCCTTCATTGTACCCGATTGAATCCAAGCTATGCGCCAGGAATGACTTCAAGAACCCAAAAGTTAAGCATCACGATCTAGCGTACGGGAATAAGGCTCAAAATCCCCGGGGTACTCCTGGCTCAGGATGAGCTTAGATACAAAGGCGCTTGTATTTAAATGCATGATCCAAAGCTCAAATCCGGTACTTTTTGAGCTTCATACCATCCCACCCATGATGGGGCACTTTCGGAGTTCACCATAACATATGGCCGGGTCGCGTTCTTTTTTCTGGGATGTGTAAAACGGACATCCATACATTTGTCGCTAGATGTGAGGTGTCAATAAACAAAGGAAGCTAGATCAAATCTCGAGCACCCACTCCAGCAGCGATTCCCTGTTTGGAGGATATCTCTATGAACTTTGTCTGACACCCAAATCGGGGAATAAATCGATCATAATGGTAGTGGTGGATAGCCTTTCAAATATGCTCATTTAAGCTCTTCACCATCTTTACCATCCCGTTGGCTAATTTTCATGGACCAGGGTCTTAAACTGGCGGCACCGCACTCTATGTTTTCGATGGTAACTTTCCACAAGCGAATTTTGGAACTGTTTAAAGCTTCCAGGCTGTTGCATCCAACAAACATCATCCCGAATGGGATGGTCAAGCAGTTGTCTCAGCAAATTGTTGGGCTTATGTCGAGGTTGCTTTACTTTCGAAAAAACAACACCGATTGAAACAATGGTTACCCCTAACGGGTGGGTGGTACAACACTACATTCCATACAGCCACTCGCATGACTCCTTTTAGGCGGTATATATGGACGAAACCACCTTCATTTCTCTCATACTTACGGGGTACCTAGAAGGTCCGGGCGGTTGACCAAACGCTCACACAGTCGAGAGGAATCGCCCGATACCTTAAAGAGAGCTTTGGTCGCGCGGCATAATCGCCGAATGAAGCAGCAAAGCGAGATCAAGGTCATCCAGGCGTCAATTTCTGAAGAGGATCAGGTGGTTTGAGACTGCAATATATAAATAAACTTCCTCAAGCCAAAACGACATTGATAGCACCCGATTTTATGAAGCCCTTACGGTTCTCAAGCGTGGGGACAAATGCTTCATCAGTTAGCTCTGCTTGGTCGATGCAGCTACATCCCGTTTTCATGTTTCATGCTTGAAGAGGTGATTGGAACTGGTGCAATTCAAAGCCAACCTTTGAGTTAGCTGAAAGAAGAGATCCATTTTGTGGCTACAGCCGAGGAAGCGGTTTTGGACCGGTGTGAGCATCGCCCATGTCAGAGAACCATCAACGAAGTACTAGTACAGTGGAAAGATGTGACTCCAAGCGGATGCCGCCGGAACCGCTACCATTTTACCTTGATTTCCACATCATCGCGAAGCTGCTTGAGACAAGGCTGTTTTAAAGAAGCGGACATGTTAAGTTCGTAACCCGTACATGGGTATATTAATGTATTCGAATGTAATAAGGTCAATATTAATAAGGCCTTTAATACAAAATAGAATAAAGCGGATGTAAAGACTAATAGAAGCTTCAGCTTCTAGAGGATCTTCCTCAGATACTTCTCTTAATAGACATATTTAATGTAAATAAGGGTCGAGGGTATAAACACCCTAGCTTGGAGATTATAGTAACCTTCGCGCTGGCGCTATGTTGAAGTTGCCCTCACGAAGAGGCACATGAACATTAACTTTCTGAATCAAAGTGCTATTTCTGATTTTGTTCTTATATCATTTATGAGTTATTATGGAGATTATGCTGGATATATTACTGTTGTCCATTTCTAGCATTTTATTTCTGTTCTGCGGTATTTATTATGTTGATATGTCTACCGTCTTTGCCCTTCATGTATGGATCGAATAATGCCATCACTCTATGAAGAATTAAAGTTTTGAATTAGCTTTACGGTTCAACCAGAGGCATGGCATCATGTTTGAGTGTTAAAGCTTAATAGGGAACTGCCTTGAAAGGAGAGTATATGTTTTTATGACAGTGAGAGGTCTAGCAAGTTCCTAAGACAGTCAACATTCTTTTCAATTTAAGGAATACCAAATTGCCCAATTCATCCAAATTCAGAATTATAATCTAAATTATGACTTGTTTGGTATATTCCATTGGGAACTTTAATGTTTTGTCTTTGAACAAAATCTATGATTATGAAGTTTCAATGCAAAGGAACATGACGTTGTAATCCATGGTCGTTAAATTAATATTGACATGCTGAATCAAAGTGCTATTTCAGTTGTTGTTCTCATATTATTTCTGTGTTATTGTGGAGATTATGCTGGTTATATTACTGTTATTCTGCCATTTCTAGCATTTTATTTCTGTTCTGCGTATTTATTATATTTGGTATCTTGCAAATGCTGCCTTCATGTATGGATCAAGAATAATGCATCACTCATAGAATTAAGGGTTTTTAGATAGCGCTTTACAGGTTCAACCAGAGGTATGGCATCATGTTTAGTGTGTTAAAGCTAACTAAATAGGGAACTGCCTTAGAAAGGAGAGTATATGTTTTTATGACAGTGAGAGGTCTAGCAAGTTCCTAAGACAGTCAACATTCTTTTCAATTTAAGGAATACCAAATTGCCCAATTCATCCAAATTCAGAATTATAATCTAAATTATGACTTGTTTGGTATATTCCATTGGGAACTTTAATGTTTTGTCTTTGAACAAAATCTATGATTATGAAGTTTCAATGCAAAGGAACATGACGTTGTAATCCATGGTCGTTAAATTAATATTGACATGTAAGGCAAGTGTAATAAATCCCTCCTCTCCAAGTGTCCATAAAATTTTGCAAGAGCATAAAAGGCAGAATAGGGAGGTTGTTAAATAACTTGGTGAACTATTCACACTTCTTCAAGGATTTTACAATCCCAACTTTGGGCAAGAGGCAAAGAAATACATGTTATAGCAATTTTGAAGAACATTATTTATGTGTATGGGGATTTGCTTTGAAGATTTAGTATCCCTAGCCATCTTTCCATGGCACCCGAGTGTTTCTTCACTAAGTTTTTGACAAATAGCTCTCATGGTGGGAAAATGATTTAATTCTCAATACGTAGATTCTTAGTACATGGTAAAAAGGTTCCTATTTTTATCCCCATTGATCAGTTGGAATCAAAGCAAGTAAAATAAACATCAAAATTGATGAGGACATTGAAGGGTGACATCCATCTAGTTAGCCCTTGCATTGTTTGTCTTGTGAATTCAGTAGAAATAATTGGTTGTTACACTTACGTGAACTCCATGGCACAAAGTGATATTAGATTACATGATAATTCTTATTATTCATTTCTACTTGGAGGCTGTTAACCCCCAGATTTTCTTGTGCAACTGGAGGGTTAAGATCCAACAAGATTCCATCAGGCTAGTTCCATTACAGGCGCATCTAGGTCTTGATAGTGATTAGAGCTTGTTTCAGAGTCAATTTCTTCAGATTCCAAGACACTGCTATTTTTTAGGATCCAGAGATCTGGGGCCAGCATTTCAGAGATTTTTTACATATTCTTGGTCTTCGCGAGCTCACGATGCCAATGAGCCTATTTTGGGTGACATGCAAGCAGTTTCATGACACTGCTATTTTTAGCAGTTTGCTTTTTAGGGCTTGCATGTTGTTTCTGAGCACATATTTGTGTTCCTTGCAGAAAATCCAGTCTAATGAGAATGCTTTCATCAACATGTGAGATGTTGCTATTTTTAGCAGGGTCTAATTTTAGGCTTGCTATATTTGGAAACAGTGTCATTGATGTTACCTTCATTTTCAATGTTTCCTGCTTTTCCTGCTTTTTTCAGTTACACTACTTTTTGGGCATGTCTATATTTGGTAGTTTCTGTTTGTGGCAGGTACAGGTTGTGATGTCATTGTTCCAAGTGTGCAGTGATGGAGTGGTTTCAAGGTTCTGGTGGGTGAAGGATGATGAATCAAGTACAGATTTGAGCAGGTTAATGCTTCTCCCAGTGACATGTGTCAGCTAGTTGGGAAGCTTCTATTTATATGAGATTTCCAAGGGCCTAATCCTAAACCCTAATTCGTGCTAGTTTGACTTTCCAAAGACCTAATTCACCTTACCATGTTTGCTTTCCAAGACCCTAAGTTGATCCTTATCCAATACTAGCATGTGAGATAAGCCTAGAAGTTGATTTGACCCTCTTTGCATGTTAAATAAAACCCTAATTCGCCTCGGCTTTCACAATTAGTAATTTTCCTAGTCCCACAAACCAAAAGGCCTTTAAGCAAGATTGCTTTTGCTAAGTTTGTCAAGTAAAAAAGGCAGAGGAGCATGAAAGCCCAATTCGACCTCATCCTTTGGAACATGAGAATATTTTGGAACTAACTGCCAACTATGCCTAGTAAAAAACCTTGAGAAGCTGCCATTTGAAATCCTATGTTTGAAATCTGGTCATGCTAATTCTGTCCGTTTGGAAAGGCAGCCGAACCTCACTTATATTGTCAAGCTTTATTGACCTTCAGATCTTTTATTCTTCAAGGAGTTCACTGGAAGGAATATTATGACAGTTTAGTAAAAGGGAATAGTCTGTAATGGTTAGGACAGCGCATGACTGGAGGTGGAATGGAAAGAAGGGTAAGTTGCCAGCTGATTACACATAGACAGCAGCTACAGGATGTACTTTAGCGACTTGTCTCAATGTTACATGTGGCAAACAGCGAATACTCTAGCAGTGTTTTGCTAATTCAGTATTGGAAAGTGAATAAACAGCAGCAAAAATATAGTGGCAAGATTCTGGAATTGATGCTAAAAGGATCAGCATATACTCCGAGTTTGGGTGATCATTGTAACAGCTTGCAACAAATGATGGTTGTTATCACAGAATCTAGCACTTGTGCAAAGCCTTCACAAGATGCTAAACTTGCGTAACAATTGGAAGTAATTGCGAGTTGCGACTGTCACCTAGGCAAGTACTTCCTTCATTTTAGTGATGGAGAGAGATCCAACACAAGGGAGGCTTTCCTTGTGACCTCAAGGGATCCTATAGCAAGCTAAGGGAAAGTCTACAGTCCCCTATATTGGTCACTTGATGAGATAGGCTAGGTCAAGGGAAAAATCAAGGACAAGACGAGATAATTGCTCAATTGATGTGAAATACTCAATGTTTCCCAACAATTATCAAGTTTAGACTCTAAACAATGTAAAATAATCCCCAGAACACTAACTATCAAGTGAAAAGAGCTGTTTTAATGAAATTGCAGCAATAGACAATGTTATATCAGCAAAGTATATTTTGCAACGGCCGCAAGAAATCAGCTCTTAAAATTATCACATAAATTCTCAAAATATGGCCCTCAATGAGTATAATAAGATCCAAGTGTCAAACAGTGATTTCAGCCTACTTTAACCATGACATTAAGTAAGTTATCAACAATAAGGCTAAGCCCTAATGGCTGTAACAAACACTTTACGACAGCAGCAAAGAAACTTGCTTTAATCCAACAATACAACCATGGAAATTATGCCCAATATCAAGTAGAATTTTGGCAAAACCTTGGACAATAATTATATGCTTGAGTTGTTGTCATAACTAATTGATTAGATGCAATTAGCTCAAGCCCTAATGGCTGTAGCAAGCATTTACAACAGCAGCAAATTAATGACTGTTTATGCCAAGTGTTGAGTTAGAATGAGCATGAGAATGAGGTTAGACACCTAAATTATCAAGTTGCTTTAAGAGAAAGAGAGTTTTAGCTAAGCTAGGGTTTTAATCATCACTTGCAAACATAGAGACTAGTGCCATTTTCTTCTTGGGCAAATGGAGTCAATGCAATCACCATAAAGGAGGCTAAATGCAAGAGAAGATGTGAAGGTTTGGAACCCTAGGATCAACCCCTCCTAAGCCTAGGTCAAACCTCAAATGAAGAGAGTCTAAGGTTTATCCTCTTATAAACCCTAGGTGCCGTCCCACTTCTTTTCTAGCGTCTAGCAAGGATATTGGATGGAATTAGGTTAAACCCTAAAGTTTATCCTCTCATAAACCATAGGTTTTAACCACAAGGACAAGGTTAGGGGGATGTCCTCTTTTGGTGTCGTTGTCGGGGATAATCGAGTCATTCTTCATACGACTCTTTCTTCTTAAGCTTGTCCTCCAAAGTAGTGTTGATAACATTGCCGAAAAATCGGTGATGTTTCGAAAAATGCAATTTGTTTGGGCCGACGAACGTTCAGGCTGAAAAAATTGTGACTTTTGCCGAAAAATCGTGCCATGATAGGAAACATCTCCTGTCGGTAGAAATCTTGGGGATAAAGATGATTTTTTGAGTTTTTTTTGTCATTTGTGTTTTCTGCTATTGGAGAAGGAAGGAGAAGGGCTTGACTCGACCGAGTAGGTACTAGACCCCACCAACATGCAAGATTAAATTTTTCTTTAAAACGCTGGCAATTAATGGTAATGTTAAATTCTTAAAGTAAAAGTTGACATTTCCTTTATCTTTCCTTGTTATTCTTTTATATAAATTTTTAACATTACCATTAATTGTTTCAGGATGTTTGAGAGTGGTTCCAACCTCATCAGACTTCATATGGAGAAAGTAGAATTTCATATCCCATTCAAAATCCAACAGACTTAATAGTTTTTAGGATTTCAGGATTGGTAGGATTGCAACATTTTCATTGGATTCTATCACGTATGAGGGTATGGGATTGGAATTTAATCAAGAGCACCAAGCTCTTTATATACCTCGATGTTGGTGGTATTGATTGTTGAACTCCTCCGACATGGCCTTAGCAAAAATGTACCTTTCACTCAAACCAAAATCTTTGATTAGGCATGTTAATCTTTTTCTACCATATTATAAAGCTTCGATTAGGTAGTTTCATCAAAATTGGGAGGTGTTCACTGATGTCTCTAGAGGATCGAGGTGGAGGCAAAGGCTAGACAATATGCAAAGGGTGATACTAATGATGAAGATCCAAATATAAGCGATGGTGGAGCATTGCTTGCCATTTATGTTTGTCATTTAAATGTTCTTGCTCATTTATTCATAATACTTTCTTTCAACATTTCAGTAATTTTTTGGCATCATGGTTTGGAATCTTTAAAATAAAATTTTTCCTTAAAATTTAAATATTTTATGTAATTTTTAGTAAACAAAGTCATTGAAATCAGATCGGTCCGAGTCAATCTGAGTCCGAGTCCGAGTCGGACTTGACCATCGACTGACTCAGAGGCAGAGTCAGAGCTTTAAAATATTGCATTGTACATCTACCTCATGATGATGAGATACATTTATATATGTGATGTCATTTTGTACTGGTTCTCCACTTTTGAGTCCTCAATTGGACAACTATAAGGGTTTAGGATTCAGTATCGACTTTGATGTATCATTTTTTATTTGGCATCCACTACATCATATATATTAGTGCTTTCTTCATATTTATGTGCCAATGTGTTTATCTGATGTTGCTGTTGCATTATATGTTTAAAATTTTGAAAAAAATGAATATATTTTGTATTTTTTAATGTTTTGCTG
Source organism: Picea sitchensis (assembly GCA_010110895.2). NCBI lineage: Eukaryota > Viridiplantae > Streptophyta > Pinopsida > Pinales > Pinaceae > Picea > Picea sitchensis. Next base: position 76,021 of record SNQJ01S0028225.1, on the reverse strand, counting down.
CTGTTTGCCGATTTTTTCGTTGATTTTTCCGAAACGATGTTTTCTAGACCCTCGTCGATTTTTTGCCGATGTCAATATTATCAGCACTACTCCAAAGCCTTTCTATCCAGCTTACCTGGCGACTCTATCGAGGGAAGAATCCCTTTATCTCATTTTTATGAGACTTGTCTAACAAATTCATTTGGTGACTCCACTCACATGTTTTAAGGTGTCATATTCATTGTTGTAATATTTCTTTTTCTCAAATGAAGCAATTCTGGCACCATGGGGACTGCATGGAATGTATCCTTCTCTTGATATTAAGCATGTTCTTGGATACCCAAATCACTATTCTCTAGATTGGGGGAACGATGTTCCAAAATTTGATGGTGATTCAACTTTGGCCATCACATGTAAAATTTTTGAAATACACTTTAGAGATAAATGTGATACATGAAGATGTGTTAATAAGATTGTTTTTACTATCTCTGGAAAAAAGACAAAAGAATTGGGTAAAGAATTCTCTTAGTCCAAAATGCATCTCTTCTCTCACAATCCTCATTGAAGAATTCCTCAAACGTTGGGCCCCGAGAACTCAAAGGTATGAAGATATTTTTCACGATCTTATGGTAGCCCTTCAAGAAGGACTCTCTTTTGACTCTATTGAAGAAGATGAAGAAGATATTCATGAAGGGGATTACCAAACCCTTGAACAAGAGCCATCTCATGAATCCATTGAAGACGATGAAGACTTGATTGAAGAACAAGAGCTTGAAGAAGTGATTCATGAGGAAAGTCACCAAGCACATGAAGTAGAAAAAGAGTTGCCTCATGGATCTGTTGAAGGAGAAGATTTTGATGAAGCGAATCATGCTGAAGAACAAGTCCATGAAGAAGGTCCTCTTGAAAGTACTCTTCATGAAGACGAGACATTGACATGGGTTCCTCCATTTGATGAAGACGAAGTCATCCAAGCTTCTGTCCCTCCTTCACAGGAAGACAAGAATGAGTAAGTTGTACTCTTTTCCAAGTTTTTGATTCCGATGATGCATCTTTTCATGACTTGGAAAATGAAGAATTCTTGGGGGAACCCTTGGATGCAGAGGATTCATTGTCTAATAAAGAACATGATGACTGTATTGATGATTTTGTACATATTGGAAGACATAGATGGGATAAGAGTTGCTTTTATTTTGATGGAGATCCCATTTATGATGTTAATGATGGTTCCAGAATCAAGAATCCAAATTTGTTTCCGTTAGAATATACACCTATGTGCATTATTGATTTAGATTTTGGGTAGTATGAGGATGATATGTTCACAGATTTGTTTCAACCATCTAGGGGTGATACATTACAATATTCTCATGACTATTTCCTACCATTTCCTAGAAGGTGTGATACGTATTCTTTTGAGCACTTGGACTTATTTTATGAAGAAAATTTTCAACCACCTTTATGCTAAGATTTCAGTGAACATTCTTATGAGGGCATGATCCGCCCAAGGCAGTAATAAAGTAATAGCGAAGATCTCCATCCTTCTTTTTCCTCATCTTGCTATGTCACTGAAGATACGACTTGGAATTATCTTTTTGATAACTTATCTATGGGGCAAAGTTGTTTTCAACCTATGATTTGTTGTAAGGATTTTCAGCCGCATGTAGAATATCAACAAACCCTAAGTTGTGAGCAAATTTTTTTCTTGAGATCTACATCCATGTACCATTTTTCATCCATTTTCTCCTTGGATAATCATTAGGTATTCTTTAGATTTCTTATGATTCCATATCGAAACACGGGACGTGATGAACGCCAAGATAACCATGTTCTTTGAAGCCTTTGAGTTAGCCTTATGAGCCTTCTTCTTATCACAACCCGATTTAGAGATGGGTAGAACAAGCCTGTGGGGACACATCTCGCCATGACTTTTTTCCTCCCTCCCACCTTCATGAGTTTGATTCTATATTTGGTTATGTTGTAATGATTGTCCAAGCTCATGATTATTTTGTGCTTGATGTACTTTTGCTTTGGTTCATAACTAAGAACAAGGGAAAAATCTTTGGCTTCGATGAGACGCTAGGATGGATTCACTAGTTCTATTATTATTCCTAGCTTTTTAGTTGTCTCTGAGAGTAGGGTAGGTTAGATTAGGTCATGATTGCCTTATTGCATTTCTTTTCTCTTGATGCTATTTATTGCTTTATCATGCATCCATGTTAGCTTAGTATACATATGTTGTAAAAAAAGATGATATATTCATGAAAATGACAATATTGTTTTTTTGGTAATGGTTTTATATTTCATAAACCAGGGTAGATAGCATCCTCCTACCTTGTAGTACTGATGTGCCCATGTTAGAATGTAGCAAGATTTTAGAGTTGCAGGTTGCAGGTCTTGGAGTACTGGAGATGCTGAGGTTCTCATGCGCTCTACGGTGAGCACATGTCCCCTTGTTGGAGCCAGATGTTACCCCTTCTAACCTAGGGGAGCTCATCACACCCGATCAACATGGTTCATTAGAAGAGGGTGTTCTGGCACATTGAGGTACATTAGTCCTTGTTTCATATAAAGTGTCATATTTAATGCATTTGGCATATGAGTGAGGATCATGGGTTGAAGTTGGATAATGGATCATAAGCTGAAGAAGTTATTCTTTTTGCCTTGTTTCACCTTGGTGGCCAACATTAGTGTCCTAGTCCCATGTTGTCACTCTTGGGGAACATGGGTACTACTAGGAGGATTTGATAAGGGTAACGTACGTTTTGTTAAGGTTTAAGCTATTATTAGGTTTCTTTTCAATTTACTAGATAACCATAGCATATATAGGATCACTGAGAGAAACACAATCACAAGATACACGGTATTTATCTTGGGAAACCCTCATGGGGGAGAAAACCCAACAAAATTTCCTTAATATAAATAGCCAATACAATGCCAAGACAATAAATCAAAACACTAGAGAATATCCAACACTGAGCAATGCGCCTCTCTCTTCCTTCTTCTCCCAACTACAGCTACCAAACTTGCGCACTGGATGAGCGAATGAGTGAGTGAGATAATGAGGCGTTGGCTTCCTTTATTTATACAAACTGGCAGGTGTTGAAAAGGTGTCTCTTCATTGGGCAGGGCCTACTTGTCTTCTTAGTGGTTAAAACCACTTTAATTAGCCTGGGGGCCGACTTCTCAATTTGCATATTATATTTAGGGTTTGACCAATCCACAAAAGGGGATTTGGTCAATTACAATGCCCGACATGATC
>SNQJ01S0028225.1:25497-53416 GCA_010110895.2 Picea sitchensis | reverse complement strand
AGAAGAAATTATTTAGATAATAAAGTGAAGTGATGAGTGTACTATAAGTCAAAGTGGATACAAAAGAAATTATTTAAATAATAAAGTTAATGGAGAAATTAGTAAGTGGACAAGTGGTTAGAAGTGGGTTAGCCCTAAAATAAAGAAAGTGGTTTAAGATGGTTAGAAGGTAAAAAATAAAGTGAAGCGATGAGTGTACTATAAGTCAAAGTGGATACAAAATAAATTATTTAAATAATAAAGTTAATGGAGAAATTACTAAGTGGACAAGTGGTTAGACTTCGTACCACACGTGCGACCCGTTCTTCTCAGTTGCAGTCTTCTCTCTCCTCCACACGTGCGACCCGTTCTTCTCAGCTGCAATTTTCTCTCTCTGCGATCTCTTTCCCTGCCAAGAATAGAAAAATAGATGACCAGAAACTCTAGGCCAGATTACCTAGGTGCAAAAATCTCCTTGCTGAAATTTCCATCCTCCTAGCACAAGTGTTTACTCACTTATGCTAACTCCAAAATGTCACAATGAGATGTCACAATCTCCTCCTCTCTTTTTATAGGAGTCTAATGAGTGAGTTTAGGAACCCCTCCTAAACTCAACAATTAATTAGAATATTTTGTTCCTCTTTGTGGAGAAAACAGTCAAATCATCCTGGTAAATCTCAATGTTCTTGTCAATCAAGTCCTTGAATGCAAAATCCATGGCCCTTTGGAATGTGGATCCAACATTCAACAACCCCAAAGACATTCTTAAATACTCAAAGGTTCCGCATGGTGTGGTAAAAGATGTCTTGTGTTGATCTTCATCTTTGGCTAAAATCTGGTTATATCTTGAAAAATCATCTAATATGGACAACATACTCGAACCAGTAACCCTTTGCAACAAATTTTCCATATTAGGTAACGAATATTTATCCTTAAGAGATAGTTGATTCAGGTTCCTAAAGTCAACACACAATCTTATTTTTCCATTTTTCTTTCTCACTACCACCAGGTTCGCCAACCAAGATGATTGTCTAGTTGGTGTAAACTTCACTGTAAGGGGGGATGCTAGTAATAGCGTAAACTTCACTTTTGGCCATGAACAACCTTATATTGTAATCATTATTATGTTTGTAGGTTTGGCTAAGTTGACCCTCTACATGTGGGGCACATAACCCCTATCTGGGAAAGCGCCCTGTCTTTGAGTTGGGTATTTATACACTTACACTCATTTGTAATTCTAATATTGACGTGATTCATTCTAATCTTCTAATAATGTGATTTACTTAAGGGTCCCTATCAAGTATTGTGCCCTTCTTTTTCTTGGGTTGTTTTCTCTCTCTATCGCTTGTGAAATTCAACATATCCAGGTCCAACAACAACAACAATATCAAACATCCCTTGTATAATGGATTATATGTGGCAATGCTGAAAGGTATGTCACCTCACAAGAAATGCTTACCCACAATCCTATCTGCTTTTGCCTTTTCCTCTTTTTAATAAAAGAATGAATGAAAGGTTGTGGCCATGGTTTCTTATTGGAACAAAGAGTGATGATGTGGCACTAGGAGCAGGAACATGGCCTGTAGAAGTATTGAGCAATGCCACTTCCCATTCCCCCCAAAGGAAATATACATAGCAGGTTTCCTTACCACTCCACCTATTGCAAATTCAATCAACAAAGTTTGTTTTCCTTCCTTTTTCTTCTTAACTTCAAGAGCAGCATTGGCTTGTGCCTGAACCTCTGTGGTGACATTTGGACAAGACTCAATATCTTTGCCAGGGAGTCTTGCCAAGGGGCATTTTAGATAGGTAAATCCCTCTGGATAAACCTTTGGGCAAAGTTTGCATTAGATTCTACCACGTTTCCCTAGGCTCCCCCATATGCCCAAAAAATATCCAAATCTTTTGGACCAAGCGAAAAAAATTGTGGTCTTTTTTTGCAAAACAGATCAGACATGAAAGTTTTTATATGCTAACAATAGACTGATCTATCAATAAATGTTATTCTTGTTGCAGAATTCTGCATAAAAATGAATAAAATCATACCTGGGCTATGCTTGTTCTGTGTAAAAACTATGTAAATTCAAATGGAAATTGTTGCTGAATCCAAGAAAGTATCTTTTCCATGGATAAAACACCACTTTCCCCCTCTATTGGCACACTGAATCGAAGTTCTCCCTGGAAACAAAAAAAAAGATGTGAAAATGGGAAAAAATAGCCCCAAAATCTGATTATAAAGCGAGTTTAGTGCCCCTAACAGCTGAGTTTTTGGAAAAAAGGAAAAATCGCCAGGCTCAATTTTTTTCATAAAAGAGTTTTCAGAGTTAAGAAAAAATCGAATTTTTTTTCATGGGGTGAACTTGTGTCAGCTTGGACTCACCTATTAATCAACGAGTCCGGCAATTTCATACAAAAATATACATACACGCCGTGAACTGTCAATTGATTTGTCTCTCAGAAAGGTGGATCATATTTGGTGTTAGAGCCTGGTTTAATACTGGACAATCTTAGAGTGCTGCAAACAAACTAATTATATGCACATGAGGCCTCTGTTCTACTGTTGGATAAAAATCCATGAAGCTAGAGTCACTTGGTGATAGGTTAAAGAAAGTCAACATTGAACCAGAAAGCATGGCTCAGCATGGAGAAGGGACTCCAGAGGAAGTGGAAACCTTAGGCCGTGTCTAGTAGTGGCAACACATTTTATGGGGTTGTAAATATTTGTAGAAGATAAACTCAATCTGCTATCTCAGTTGATGCAGCAATTGCCAGCAATAATCTAGCCAACAACTTGACTGACACTATACTAGACACCTCTTCTGTGGCAACCAAGGTTATCGTGAACATTGGACCTGCCATGAACTCTACCCCTATCACCCTACAAGCGATACCAATTGTACCAGTTCTTAGTAATCCATTTAAAGTGAAATCCAAGGCAGAAGTTAAGCCATCGAATAGGGACCTTGACGCTGAAAAGTTGGATAATTGGTTGAGGCAATTATACACTTTCTTCGATATGTAGGGATACATTGTCACAATGATATAATGACAGTTTCTAATAGAATTAATATATGAAATGCACAATTGAGATTGTAATTTAAGATTAATTCATTCTTGATTTGGTGTGCATGGGCTAGACTTGTAAGTATAGAAGTCAAAATCAATATTCTTTAATTATTCCTGGTTCATTAATTTGAGTGATTTTTGTTCTAATTGGTGAATCCTTTTAAGTCTATTGAGAATTCACAAACTTAGTTTTATGATTCCTGCAACTTTGCTATTATGTTCGTGGTGCTAATCTATTGTACATATGTTAATTTGCATAATGCAGCTAAGTCAAGTACCACAGCATGGACCACCTTCAGGTTGAAACATCTAAAATTATCATCTTCAACATGGATAAGCATTTGACCTGGTGTTAAGGTTCCTGACATTTCAGCATCATTCTTATGATGCCTCATCTAATGATTGATTATCAATATTTCATAACTTACAGGAATGTTGATTGTTGATGGTAGACATATCAAAATGAAGCAAGTGCTCCGAGCTTATATTCTTGTATGTGTGCAAATTGTCTTAATTTTTAAGTAGCATGGATAGGTAGCTTCGTCTTTGATGGTATATCAGATTTTCTTCATTTCTGCAAGCTTCTCAGATGAGTGTGCTATGATTAATTGGATTTAATGCTGCGCCTAAGCATGTTTAACCATCTTTTCAGGCAACTCATTCTAGTTTCACTTTTATGACCCCGTATATATTGTGTCCTGAGTGCTCCTTTGAGCATAAAGAGCGAACACTTTCAGTGACTCAATCAATGATTCCCTTAGGTGAGGCACACAGTACAGAAACCTAGCAAGTGATTCTTTGGACACTACAAATGTCTACCTTGCTTGGTCATGCATATTAATTTTGGTTTGTCTCTCCTTTAGAGGATTTGAACTTGACTGCTCTCTGGACATGCAAATTGTTTCATAATTGTTTTTTATTGCCAAAAAAATAGTCAGGTCGAATGGATAAAACAAGGACTTGTTCAAAGATTATACACTAATGGAAGGGTATGATCTTACCTTAAATTTAACAATAATATGCATCTTTTATGAATATCATGTGGAGAACAAGAGTTTTATATGGTTGTAAGTTGGAAACAGGACTTATGTGAATTTAGATACAATTGCAAGCACATTTAAACATTTGCATGGTTGTTCCTGGTCATGAAAATCAGTACTATAGAAAGGGTTTAGCACTTTCATTCAATCTGATTGCTTTTGTTTTGGCAGAAGGAAATTGAAACGCTCCCTGATTGACACTAGAATAATGCACTATCAAACACAATAGTCCTTTTGGCTGAGCTACTGTATCCAAGTGTTATCTGTCCTGCACATGGATGTTTCCCTTGCTTTCCCTGACCCCAAGGAGAGAGGATGCTACGAGGATGTCCCTAATTCACTAGGGATGTCCTCAGGGACGTGGGAGATGTCCTCCATGTCCTTAGGGTGTCCACATTCCAAATAGGGGACACCTAGGAGACATCATCTTATGAACCTATAGATATATACACCAATTTACGTAGTGATATTCCAATACATCCAATAAATTAGGTAACATGAGTGATATTTAGAAGTAAAAAACGATTCAATAGATAATCTAATAAATAGCCTTACACTAGAAGGGCACCCATATAGCCATGAGAGGATAATGCAGTGGGTGAACATGGGGTAGTGTTACAATCCCCACTAGGGTTTGATTCCTAGAAAAAAGTGGTTGACGTACCCTTGCAAGGGAGCCACTGATAAGTGGTTGAGTTGTCATGGCCATTAACTCTGTTCGAGTGGTCACATGCCAAAACAATGTAAACAATGTTTGACATCTTGATAGGCGGTGGATACTTGACACTTAATAGAGTCAAAGGAAGCTTCCTAAGACTAAAAAATGACACGCATCTCATACAATGCTAAAGCAATATTTCTTGATGATGATCTTAGGGGTTATCCCCTCTTATTTATCGAAACTAGGCCTATTCTAACTATAATATTAAAAAAATGTCGACTAGTAAATATTAACAACGCCTCCCTTTCAAAAATATTTTTCCTTGAAGCTTAAGTTAGATTTGGTTGTGGTACAAACTTTTCATTTGTCCAGTGAGTATCTTTTGATGGTAGCTTCTTCCACTTAACCAAATGGGTTTGGAACAAAGATGTTTGATGCAAACATCGAGAATTGCTTTTAGCTCAAGTTGCAACTGTCCTCCATCTAATCTAGGTCATTGAGTTTTCATAATAACAAATTCTCTAATCACTTTATTTAGGAAAGAAACATGGAACATGTTATGAATCTTGGAGGTATTGGGTAACTTGAGCATATAGGTCACATCCACAATCCTATCTAGCTCTTGATAAGGCTCATGGAACCTTGGTGCTAGCTTGTCCTTACCTTTGTTTTCAAGGAATGTTGGGTGGTATGGTTGTAGGTGTAGGTACATCTCGTGATTTAGTTGGAACTCATGTTCACTTCTTCCTTTGGCAACTTGTTGCTTCAATTTGTTCTGTGTTGTATTCATGATTTCCACGAGGATTTCAAAGACCTCTTGTGCTTGTATATTGTTTGTACTTGCTTGCACCTTGGAGCGCCTTGGTAGATAGCTCTGATGCTAGGGGATTCATACCTATATGGGGTTTGGAATGGGGTCATCTTATTGCTTGTGGGATAGGTAGTATTGCACCATCATTTATCTAAGGGAAGCTATTTGTACCATTGCCCTTCCTTGTCATGACAAAACAATGTAAGTATCCTTCCAAATATTTATTGATAACCTTCGTTTTCCCATCTATTTGGGAGTGGTAGATTGAGCTCATGACTAATTTTGTACATAACTTGTGATGAAGATCCTTCCATAAATTACTAGTGAATCTAGGGTCATGATCATCAATGATCACTTTGTGGATGCCATGCAACTTTTGCACTTCTTTGAAGAAGATCTCTACAATTTGTCAAGTTGTATGTCTATTTAATGTCACAAAATTGTGCATACTTGGTTATCTTGTTGACCACCACCAATATAATATCCTTTCGACTTCTAATTTAGGAAGAGAAAAAATGAAATCCATATAGATCTCCTCCCACCTTTGTTGGGGAATGGGTAGTGGATGTAATAGTCTTGGGTCCAATCGTTTCTTCTTTTACTTTGTTGACACACTTACACTCTACCAAAAACTTCTTAATGTCTTTCTTTATCCCTTCTAAATATAAGGGTTGCTACAAGCAATGCTAGTTTTTGAGGAAATGGAAGTGTCTTGTTGAAGGGTAGCTATAAACAATGTTCATTTTTGAGGAAGTCAAAGTGTCTCGTTGAGGGGACAAAATGTGCTTAATTAAGGATCTTCCCCATTTTTTAATTGGGACCTAAGTAGATCCAATCTTTGTACCACAATGTGTCAGTGTTCTAAGGCCAAGTGTCTTGGTTCTCCGTATCCATTATGTAGGTTTAGTATGCATTGTTGGATTATAGGGTTTTGTTGGCATTCTTCTCTATCCTTAGTCATACAGGAAGGGACTACCATGTACATGTCTTTTTCCACTCGTCATAGCGACTTCAATTTTTAGAGGCTTTCCTTGCTTTCCCATCCCATTATAATTATCTTTCATTAAAATTTGTTAAGGCAATGTTGGCATGCTCCTTGAAAAACTTTTTGTAATATCTAGTTAATACAAAATCCTTGAAGTTAGGTGAACTTTTTAGGTTCAGGCTAGTCTAAGATAGCTTGGATATTCTTGGGGTCTACTTTCACTCTTTCCCTTGAGATGATATGTCTCAAGTATTTGACTTCATATTTTTGTAGTCGCATTTGGTCCTCTTTGCACACAGTTAAGTATCCTCCAAAACCTGCATAGTTGTAACGCCCGATTTTGACTTCGGCAACTAAGTTGCATTATGACCTGTTTTGTATTTATTTGCTTATTATTTGTTGAACTTGGTTAGAATGATAGAACTATATTATATGGACATGGACCCACCTATATGCAAAAGTTATATATAAGTTTATTGTTTATGTTATTAATGATGGCTGTTGTGTGATTTACTTCCAACATGTAAATTTAAATGGAAGATTGTGGTACATGGATTCTAGTGATATCAAAGAATCAATAGGTATCATGCACATGATAAATAAACTTGCTTCTTTACATTGTTTGTCGGTGAGTAACACGACAATCACCTATAGATAGTTATATGGTTATGCATGATCTTGTGTTTTGGTAAACTAACCTACAAGTTAAATGGGCTAAGTGATGGCCAGATAATTGTGATATTAAAGTCACAAATGTCGTGGACATTGAAAGAGGAATGGTATGTTATGAATCATTATTGCGTTATTTAAATATTGGTTCAACACATTGCTATGATATGTGAGAAGTGCAGTTTTTATAGGAAGCACAATTGCCTAAATTGATCATTCGATGATGTAGGTCTAACAACCACAACGACAACTCAGTATGGTCTTAACATGGTGTTGACCCTAGTTCTATCAGGAGGGGTGGAGATCTGACCCACTGTTTATCCTAAAAAGCCTGAAGTTACGAGAGGGCCATGTTAGACCACATTTCCTTAGGTGTGCGATGACGATTATTGGTTTCCTACTAGGGAAGCTTGGTCGATATAGTTGACACTTCCTCTTATAGGTTCTAGTTGGGGTTAGGTCAATATAGTTGATGTTCTAGCATATACCAATAGAGAAAATGATAGGATGTGGAAGATGGAAGTAGGTTAGGGAGGAAGGGTGATTCAAAGTAGTTAATATCATTGTTGATAATTAGAAATGCTAACTTAGTTCCTTTTGTGATTTAAATGCGTGTTTAATTTATTTGTGATGATTTTAGTGTAATGTTTAATTCATATTGAATTATTGTGACGTAGTGAGATTGTTGGATGTTGTGTTTAATAGATTAATTGTCTTGCATGCTTGGATAACAACATACATGAACTATGCATTAGAGGTGATGATTGTTGTCATTACTACATGCACAAGCTCAGTATGCACCAACTATACATACATACTTTGCGTGCGTACACTAGTATCTTTTTTTTTGTGATTGCAGAATCAACTACTAGTCAAGCTTGTACTCGCATGACACGAGGTCGAGTTATTTGACTCCTACCACTATAACCTCCATGCATGCCCACGCAACCCCTTCACACAACACACAAGGTAAGTCTAGGGTTTCAACCAATGACTTCACATTACAGAGTGCCTTAACAAGACACTCCATCACCGACTATTCTATGCCCTGGGGGCGCGTACACTAGTATCATTTTGAAATGTTTTAGCTATTATAATAATTGTATTAATGATTGGTGAGGGGGGAGATGGCGAGGGTTTTCACAAGAGTTTTCCTTAGTAGATTTCCGTTTTTTTGACCCGGGTTAATCCCAAAAAACTCATCTATGAGTGCATTCATGTGGGTCGGGTGGGATGGATAGCTATTTTCCACTTGTTGACTACTCGCATGACACCATCTCGGAAGAAACGATCTTCACACCTCCAATGATTAAGCCCGTTGATGATGTCCTCTTGGTGATTAATGGATTGCAGGCTTTAGGGGTCAGATTGGGAACCACGGGGCTCGAGATCTATCCAGAGGTTGTCCAATCTAACAAACCCTCCATCACTTCACATGCTCCAGATCCTTCATTTGTAAATGTGTCGGTCCTCTCCCATGGATTCAGTGCTCTTGCAGATCCTTGAAGAGTGTTAGCTTTTGGGATAGCTTGGACACGTACTTCCACATTGGCAAGTGCCTAACATGTGAAGGTGTCTGAGCGACACTCTTTAGATAGTAACTTTGTAAAGTGTTTTTATAAAGTACCTTTTATATTTAATGACTTAAAGTTGAGTGACTTAAGTAATCTCAACGAGAGATTAAGTCATGATCATTGATTTCATAGGGGCAAGCCTTAATATTGATCGTTGAAGATCTAGGGTTAGGGTTTTAGTCATTAAAGGAATTATAAAAGGAGATCTAAGGAGAGTGAGAGGCATATAATGAGTGCATATGAGCAAGAGAGAGTCTTTCTCATGTACTTGTGTCTGAGTGGGTAGGGCCGAGGAAGTGTGCAAAGGGGAAGCTAGGGAGATAACAACCAGGTGGGCTATAGGCTATCATCTGCAACATTGTAATCCAATAATGGACCATTATCCCAGGACGTGAGCCCAAGGCTTTTAGCAATAAAATCAAACTCAGAACTAGTTTTTCCACAAGGGTTTTTCCAGGGGCGTTTACCCAGAATCTCTTGTGCAATGTGTGTTATGGTTTCTGTTGTTTATGCTTCCACTTATTTTCGTTGAGTAACTTAGTTGTGTTTTTTATTCAATAAATTTGTTTTATTCGAAATAATCTGTTGGTGTTGGGTTTATAGAAATTCAACATGGTATTGGAGCAAAGACCATGTTGAATTCAACTGCATGGGTTGGAGGATTCCGATTGAGTGTAAACAGGTAGTCACTAGTGGAGTTCGTGTGCTAGAGTGATCAAGAGAAGATCCCCGGGTTGAGACAACCAACAAAGGTGGACGACAAACGTGAGCTGGTGAGAGAGTAGGGTTGCACCACTGTGAAGATCATGGGCGTAAGGTTTACTAACAACCGACACTATAGGGCGGACATGCGAGGTCGTTGAAATCTGCAACACGTGGAGGGGCCGATCGAGTTACCGTTACAATAAATAAATAATGTAATATAAAGACATTAAAATAATAAATAAAGTAAAATAAAACATTAATGTAATAAAAGGTCACGACTCTTTATAAAAACCATAAAGGGCATATATATAGGTAGGCCCTATCTTTGTAATATCATCACTTTTACAATCAATTATTATTATATATCTTATTATGGATTTAGAGTGAAGCTGTTCATTAAGAAACCCTCGTGTCTTTCACATTGGTCGCTCCCCCGTGTCACATTCATTTCCCACACTCCCCACATTTCCCCCTCACCGCAGCCCTCCCGTCCCCCACACTCCCCACGTTTTCTCCCTCAGCTCGCAGCCCTCCGTCCCCCACAATCCCCATGTTTTTTCCCTAACCCCGCAACCCCCTGTCCCCCACACTCCCCACACCTTCTCTCTCACTCGCAGTCCCTTTCGAATCCCTGTAACTCTCCCCCACAGTCCGTGTCCCCACAATCTACACCCCCACAGACATCCCCCACTCCCTCGCGGCCTCTCCCCACTTCCCCGCGACCTGTCCCCACCCCCTCCCCACTCTCCCACACCCTCCACTCTTCCGCAACTATGCACACATCCTTCCACGCACTCCCCGTAGCCTGCCCCACATCGCCGACGCAANCCTCCACTCTTCTGCAACTATGCACACATCCTTCCACGCACTCCCCGTAGCCTGCCCCACATCGCCGACGCAACACTCCCATACTCTAAAGTCCCACCCCCATAAATCATATCCTAAAAAGTTGTACCCCCCCATTACACCCATTAATTTTATAATATAATATAATTAATATTCCTTAAATTACATACAATTATTTAATTAAAATAATTAAAAGGGGATCTTCCAAGCAAGGTCAAAATTGCAGAAAAATACTCACCCCTAAACACTAGAAGGATGTCGGAATTAAAAACTCAAGTGGAAAAAATAGACCGGGATTGTAAAAGCATTAAAAAATCACTCGAAAAGTCAATACAAAAAACTCACGATGAGTTACAAGAAGAAATAAAGCTCAACAATGAGGCATTAAAAAAAGATCTAACGCTTAACCTTAAAGAAAAAATTATTGCGGAAGTTGGGATTGAGCGATGACAAGGCATAACCAATTTAAAACAAGATCTTAAAGATGATATTTTTCAAGAGCTTAGGATGAACTTACAACAAAGCTTGGGTAACTTGAAAAGAGAAATAATAGACGATTTGAAGAAAAACCTAACCATTATAACGCAAAATCATGAAGAACAACATAATGAGCTCTTAAACCTTTTCAAAAATCAGAGTCACCACCAACCCACCCATCAACAACCCAGTGATTCAAGCACATCTAATCTACCACCACTCTTCCATGATTCAATACCAAACCCCCAACCTATATCATAATACCAACCCTTAATGTTATGCCCACCCAAAGCTAAAATAGAACTCCCAAAATACAACGGAGGTGATAATCAATGTGTAGCCTGGTTTAACAAAACTGAAGAATAATTCCACATATATAACGTGACAACGGACGAAGAGAAGGTCAAATACACATCTATGTAGCTCGAAGGCACCGCATACAATTGGTATCTATGGTGGAAAGGAAGAATTCAGTGATATAATTCAAATTCTTTCAAAAATGATTTTTTTTTAAAGATTCCAGGGCATCTCGGAAAAATAATTTTTTTCAATACTCACCAGATCACAACAAAAGGTAGCATAGATGAATTTACACATCAATGGGAAGCTCTCGCCACCCAAGTATTTGGACTATCTTATGATCAATTACTCCAGTCTTACATAGGTGGTCTCAAACCACATATCCAAGACGAGTTAAGATTACATGAGGTTACTACGGTAGAAATAGAAATTCGCAAGGCAAAAGCCGCAAAAGAAAAACTAGAAGGCCAATCAAGATTGAGAAAGGTTTACTCAATGAGTGTAACTCAGACCACAGGAAATGACAAATACATACCACCTAATCTACGTGAAGATAGAAGAAGAAGTTTAGAGTCCCAAAGGATAAAAGAAGGAAAATGTAAACGATGTGGAGAGAAATGGGACCCAGACATATGTGCCAGATTGAAGATAACTCAAAAAAGTTGTACACTAGTGAAGCAGAAAAATACGACGAATCTGACTCAACAGAATCAATAAATGAAGAAATGACAAATTTCCAAAATGACACTTCAGAGCTCATAGAAGACAACACACCAAGAATATTGCTCACGACCATCACAAGCATTACCCAACCACAAACTCTTAAATTAAAATGACACATAAAAAATGATAATGTCACCATACTAATCGCCACTGGAAGTACCCACAATTTCCTCGATATCAAGATTGCAAGGAAACTCAAATTATTTGTATATCTAGTCCCAAACATGAAAGTAATGGTTGCAGATGGAAAAAAAATTGGAAATGTCGGAAAATGCCATAAGGTGAAACTCCAAATCCAAGATTTCAATTTCGAATCAGAACTCTACACCGTCCCTCTGGGAGGATTAGATGTGGTTTTAGGAGTCCAATGGATACAAACCTTGGGCACATACTCAGTCAATCACCAGGAACATTTCATCCAATTCAAGTGGCAAGGGAAAAGTTATAAATTATATGGTTTTCAACCTCCACAAACACAGGTTGTGTCGTCACAACAAATGGAAAAAATGATCCGAAAAGGAACAACCACATACTTCATCCAATGCCACAACATAGAAATACAAGAATCAGAACATGATGACTCTAGAACATTAGACGTCCAAGATCTAATTCAAAAACACAAGAAGGTATTTCAAGACCTTCCCATGGAGTCATCGCCTCAAAGAAAAATTGAACATATAATTGAAGTTAAACCAGGATCAAGCCCAGTCAAGGTTAGACCATACAGATACCCCCATCACTACAAAACAAAGATAGAAATATTTGTCCAAGACCTATTAAAATGTGGTGTCATCACGAAAAGTAGAAGTCCATATGCAACTCCAGTAGTGCTAGTTCGAAAGAAAGATGGATCTTTCATATTATGCATAGATTACCGAGGGCTAAACAAAATAAAAATTAATAACAAATTTCCCATCCCATTTATTGACAAAATGTTGGATGAACTTCATGGAGCAATATATTTTTCAAAACTTGATTTAAGATCTGGGTACTATCAGATTAGAGTCAGACTAGAAGATGTAGCCAAGACTGCCTTCCAGACACACGAAGGACACTACGAATTCAAGGTGATGCCTTTTGGGCTAACTAATGCCCCCGCCACCTTCCAAGCAACAATGAATGAATTATTTCACCCATACTTGCAGAAACATGTCTTAGTTTTCTTTGATGATATCTTAGTGTACAATAAAACATGGGAGGAGCATATGAAGCATTTGGGACAAGTGTTATCTCTTCTAGAAGAAAATCAATTCTATGCCAAAATGACAAAATGTACATTTGACAAGGAGGAAGTAGAGTACCTTGGTCACATCATATCCAAAAAAGGAGTCAAGGTAGACCCCAAGAAAATTAGGGCAATCACATAATGGCCTAAACCCAAAAACATATTTAAGTTAAGAGGATTTCTAGGATTGGAAGGATACTATCGAAGACTCATCAAGAATTATGCTCATTTAACCACCCCCCTAACAAATCTCCTTAAGAAAAACTCTTTCCAATGGAATTTGGAAGCACAAAAATGCTTTGAAAACTTAAAAAGCATTATGTCCACAACCCCAATATTCGCAACACCTGACTTCTCCAAACCTTTCATCATCGAGTGTGATGCATCGGGTTTTCGAATTGGAGCGGTATTGATGTAAGATTGACACCCAATAGCTTTTGAGAACAGGGAACTAAATAAAACAAAATGCTTACAATCCACTTACAACAAGGAAATGCTTGCCATCATGCATGCATTAACAAAATGGCGCCAATATCTATTGAGAAGTAAGTTCTTGATATGCACAGAGCATAATAGTCTCCAGTACTTGTTACAACAAAAAACATTGTCAACCGAACAACAAAAGTGGATAGAGAAAATTTCCACGTTTGATATGGAAATTCTACATAAAAAAGGAAAAGACAACATCGTAGCTGATACCCTATCACGAAAAGATGAAGAAACACAAGTTTTTGCAATATCAATAGCCATTCCAGAATGGTTGGATGAAATCCGAACCAAGTATGCAAAAAATCCGAAGACTTGCTCTATAATCAACAATTTAAATCAATACCCTAAGTTCGAATGGAGGAACGACATCTTATGATATAAAGGAAGAATCTACTTAAATACCAACTCAAGATTTAAAGCCAAGGTTCTTCAAGAATCTCATGATTGCCCAGTTGCAGGTCATGTTAGATTTTTCAAAACATACTATAATGAACAAAGATCATTTTTTTGGAAAGGAATGAGTGAAGATATTCGAAAATATGTAGCAGAATGTGATCTCTGTCAAAGGAACAAGAATGAAAGTGTGTTGACCCTTGGGTTACTCCACCTGTTACACATTCTCAATACAAAATAGGATGAAATTTCAATGTCGGCCAAGGATATAATTATACTTCGTTACAGTAAGGAGATCCTCAAGGAAGGAGGGCGTCCAGGCTTTTCAAGGCTCTGTCTGCTAGCTAGGGCGTGGCGTTCCAGTAAGGAATTTCAAGGTCTTCTTGGGGTGTGAGGATCCATTCTTTCTTAATCTCCACCTCAGCATGCACGAGCTCTTTCACAAAGAAATATAGGGAGGCCTGGTCAACAATGAAGGGGAATAAAAAGCTTCATAGACGCTTTGGAGTATAGTGCCAGTAAGAGGAAGTGCCAGTAAGAAGACTTATCGCATGCATAGAAGAGGTAAGTGCCATGGAGAAATTGATTAGGAAACGGGTTCCCCTTAGCTTTTCCCTTCCCTTATAGATCACAAATAAAGAAATGCAAATCCTAACCGCAGGAATCAAGCGTTCTGGATATTGATCGAAGCATATCAGGGCCGCTCAAGCTGCATCCAGGTAGATACTCAATATCCCCATACCTCCCTAGTATCAAAGAGAATCCGATTCATACACTGCTCAATCTCGGACCCCACTCATTTGATTCTAGCTTGCGACCTCTTCTCCTCTCTTGTTTAATCACCTTCATTTCATCCAAGCAGACCCCATATCTCTATCCTGCTTCCGGATGAAACCCTCATACACCTATCTTTCTATTCTATTCTTTGCTTCATTCCTGGTCTCACTGACCTTGGCTTGGTTGGCATTATGAAGAGCCTCCTATAACTATACCCCCCATTTCCATCCTCATATTTACTCTCTCTTCCTTCCTTTTCTATTCTTTTGCTTATTCGACCCTCTTCTTGGCGGGGGATATCACGGTAGACTTTGACCTTGAAGGACTACCCATATCTGACGGAAAAGATAAAATATTAGTAGTAGTAGACAGACTAACCAAGTATGCACACTTTATTGGAGTAAGGAAAACAAATTCAGCAAAACAAACGACTGAAATATTATGTAAACATATTTACAAACTACATGGGTTCCCTAAAGTTATCGTCAACGATAGAGATGCCAAATTTAAAAGGATTTTTTGGAGAGAATTTTTCAAATATATCAGAACCTCTCTTAATATGAGGTCAACTTACCACCCTCAAACAAATGTTCAAACATAAGTTGTCAATAAATGTTTAGAAACCTATCTTTGTTGTTTTATCTCCGACAAACAAAATAAATGGTTTCAATGGTTGCACCTTGTTGAGTGGTGGTATAATTCCACTTATCACACATCAACTAAAATTACACCATTCCAAGCTCTATATGGTAACAAACCTCCATCTTGGAAGGAATTGGCCATTAGCCACATGAGAGTTGCGTCAGTAAAAGACCATTTAGATGAAAGTTAGAAAACTGTTCAGTTACTCAAAGAAAACTTAACAGTTGCAATGAATCGAATGAAGCAACAAGATGATCAAAACCAAACAAAAAGAGAGTTCGAAGTAGGAGAATGAGTATTTATGAGACTTCAACCTTATAAAAAATTATCCATTAAATAACATGGGAAGAATAAATTGGCTCCAAAATTTTATGGACCATATCAAATAAATAGAAAAATCAGTGATGTAGCTTACCAATTGGATTTACCAGATAAAAGTCGTATCCACAACGTTTTTCATGTATCATGTCTAAAGAGAGTCTTGGGGCAACAACAAAAGGCGCAAACTATGCTTCCTATGTTGGATGAGAAATGAAGAATAATTTTAGATCCCGAAGCCATTATTGCCACTCGGGAAAAGAGATTGCGTTCTCGAGTAATCAAGGAATATCTAATTAAATGGAAAAATCTACCGGAAGAAGACGCATCATGGGAGTCAGAGCACTTTCGCCAGTTACATCCTTCCTTACCATTTCTTTGAGGACATAACAACATTTAAGGGAAGGGAAATGTTACAATAAATAAATAATGTAATATAAAGACATTAAAATAATAAATAAAGTAAAATAAAACATTAATGTAATAAAAGGTCGTGACTAAAAGTCATGACTCTTCATAAAAACCATAAAGGGAATATATATAGGCAAGCCCTATCTTTGTAATATCATCATTTTTACAATCAACTATTATTATATATCTTATTATGGATTCATAGTGAAGTTGTTCATTAAGAAACCCTTGTGTTTTTCACAGTTATGTACGCTGAGAGGAGGGTCCTTGGAAATTGCCGGAGGAAAATAGAGCCGATAGAGAGGAGACTCGTGGGGAGGATGACTGAGTGAAGCTGGTGTGTAATCAGTCGCCAACGTGGGAGTTGTGACCGCTGAAGAGATGGACCAAGAGGAGCCGCTAGGCAGGCCTTAGCAGGGAGCCACAAGCAAGGAAGCGTGACAGAGGCCTGAGGAGTTTGGACGGTTTGCAACAACCAAAGGTGTGGTTGTGATCCATGTGAGAGGAAGAGAGCCTCCCAACAGAGTACTACGGGCCGAGGACAGGTCACGGGAAAATGAATGGAGAGGGTTGTAGGAGGCAACCGTTGTACTGCAGAACGATTGTGTAGGCAACCGTCAGGCGAGGAGGACAACATGATGCCAACTGGGCAGCCAAGTCACCGGTAGATTGCAGAACCGCCCAACAGGGGACACAGGGCAGCGCTCGTGCAGCGGGTAGATTGCCCAAATTTTTTTGGGTAGCGAGCAGTAGGATCGGGTAGCGAGAAAGTTTCTGGGAAACAAAATGTTTTAGCCGGTCAACACCTAGAAAAGCTCCGGGAATCCCAGAAAAGGATCCGAGTAGTAGCAGGAGGTTGCAGACAGCCTTGGGCAGCCTCGGGTAGGGGTTCGAGAGGCCAAATTTGATTTTTTTAATAGGTTTCCGAGATGGCAGCGTAAGGATTGAGGTTTGGGGATGTATTGTAGATAATGGCTCATCTCACCATATGGCGAGAATGAGGTCGATGTTCCTTAGTGTTTCAGAGAAGGACTTAGACTGCTATGTGACGAGTGGGATGCATACTATGCATGTAGTGAAGGGGGTTCAATGTGTCATATTCCAGCTAGATTCGAGAGTTTCTTTGGAGGTGGAAGGAGTGATGTATGTCCCAGGGATGAAGGTAAATTTGCTCTCAATATCAGCCTTGGAGGACATGGAGTATGCATTTATGTTCGAGAATGGACATGTACTCATACATTTAGACGGAGTAGATACCCATGATGCAACAATGAAGCTTGGCATTAGGGAGGGTATGATGTACAAGGTGCTAGGAAAACTTGTAGTGGGGTCCAAGGGGATCTTGGATCGCAGATTAGATCAAAGTGCAACAGAGGTTGCAAGAGGGTCTTCTAGTTCAGAGGGAGTAGCTACATCAACAACATATTTGATGGGGTTAGAGATTGATCCAGGAGGAGGTTCTTCTAGAAGTTCCTTCCTCGCTAAGAAGGAGTGTTATCTTTTGGGGTAGCTCAGACAGATACTTCCGCATTGGCAAGTTCCTAGCATGTGGAGGTATCCGAGCGACACTCTCTAGATAGTAACTTTGTAAAGTGATTTTATAAAGTACCTTTTATATTTAATGACTTAAAGTTGAGTGACTTAATTGATGTCAACGAGAGATTAAGTCACGAGTGTTGATCTCTTAGGGGCAAGATTTGATCTTGAACGTTGGAGATCTAGGTTTAGGGTTTTAGTCATTAAAGGAATTAGAAAAGGAGATCTAAGGAGTGAGAGGCATATAATGAGTGCATAGGAACAAGAGGGAGTCTTTCTCATGTACTTGTGTCTAAGTGGGTAGTGCCGAGGAATTATGCAAAGGGGCAGTGAGGGAGATAACAACCAGGTGGGCTAGGATATTAGCTACAACATTGTAATCCTTTGATGGGCCATTATCCCAAGATAGGAGCCCTGGATTTTTAGCAAAAAATCAATCTCAGAACTGGTTTTCCCGCAAGGTTTTTCTAGGTGTGTTTACCCGAAATCTTTTGTACAATGTGTGTTATGGTTTATGTTGTTTATGCTTCTGCTTATTTTCGTTGAGTAACCTAGTTGTGCTTTAATTCATTAAATGTGTTTTTCTGGGAATTAACTGCCAGGTGCTAGGTTAAGGAAATTCAACAAAGAGCGGTTCATGGTAAGTCTGATTCTGGTCCTAAAGGGCCTAGAAACCCTAATTCATATGCTCCAAATTCCTGACAGAATCCACTGGTTCGAAGCCGATTGTTAAAACTCTTGAAGAGGTCTTTGGTTCAGGGTTTATCGGGACTAGATTAGATATTGAGGATCTGCGAGGAGGAAAGGAAGTACTTTCTCGAGAAAAGCTGGCTAAAAAGTGTGAGAAGGTCATCAACAATCGTGGAGGAGGGGTGGCTTTGGTGGTAGGAGAGGATTTACAAGTTAGCCAAGTGGAGGAGCTGGAAGGTCACACGATTGTGGGTAAACTCAGTGGGTGCCAAATGTTAGTTTTTACCATGGAAGTGTGGGTGGACACTCACCGGAGTCCTAATCTAGGTTACAATCCGACTTTTTATCTCCTTTTGCGAGGGTGTATTGGGTGTGTTTTTAGATCTAAAGAGGGCGTGGGTTTTATTCTTTCCAATCGCTGGTATTGGAACTAAATCCTATTTTGTGCCAAGCCATGGAACCCATTATTTGACGCGTAGGAGGAATCCCTCAATAATTTTCTCACGTGGATTAAGTTGCCTAACTTACCCATTGAATTCTGGACGGAAAAGGGATTGAAGGCCATTGGAGACACTTTAGGGACCTTCATCTCTACATATGGAAGCTATAAGAATAGTAGGTTCCTTTCGGTTGCACGAATACTTGTGGAATTGGACCCCCGACATGCTCTCTTCAAGTCGCTCGATTTGATATTTGGACGAAGGATATATTAACAACCCATAGATTATCTTAATTTGTTGTTTAGATGCTCTCTTTGTCATCAGGTTGGCCATGTAATGGTGGATTGGGAGCATAAGCTTATCAAGAAATTTCGAGGAACGTCAATCTCCGGTACGAACACCCGGTTGGTGGACACAAATTCACATGAGGGGGATGGGCCTCCCTAGCGGCCTCAATAGTGCGCAAATGCAGAAGACAATTCTAAAAAAGTTGAAGTCTCGGTCCTTGTGGATTCGATAATGGAAGTAATGGTTGGGGATATTTCCATTGGGGTGGAGAACGATAGCTCGACGACTCCAAAGGAATGTTCGACTAAGGAACTGTTGGGGGAAGAATTGGAATTTTCTACTTCACAAATGAACAAGCTCGAGGAGATATGGTGCAAAAGCGTGGAAGTGATCCCTGCTGCGGGCAAGACTTTATTTAATTATGATCCTATTAATTCTTTTGTCTTGGGTCTTGTAATTGAAAATTTACATATCCCGAGGCATGCGATGGGCGGGGCCGCGGGGGTAATTTTATGGTTTGTCGAATGCTTTCCCCACTGAGCAAAGGCCCCTAGAATCCTTTCCTATAGTCTTGGTTCCTAAAGGAGATTCTCAGATGGCAAATTTCCCGACAAAAAAATGAGGTCTCTTATTCAATTTCTTTTTCCTCCTTGAGTCGAGAACCCTATCTTCTACAATCAAAGTATTTCATCCAGTCTTGGGATCCTTTTGGGGGGGTTGGAGCTCAACAATACGAAAGATCCAGGCCACTTGAAGGTGGGTCGTGAATCAGCCTTAAAACATGTCTAGGAAAAGGTCTCTAGAGAAGTCTCAGAGGGAAGACAAGTTAATTTTCGAGTTCTTTAGAGTGGGGTGAGCCCCATCGAAAGGGACCACATGAACCTATTATCTGTTAACATGCAAGGCCTTGTAGGACAAGCTAAAAATCTCTCCCTGAAGAGGTTAATGGAGGCTGAAAGACCGGATGTACTTTTCGGTCAAGAAACTATGGGAAGATATGAAGACATTAGTATGGATCTCTGTAAGATGCTTCTAGGATGGTATTTCGTGGGTTTAGATTCGTCTAGTGCTTATGGGGGAATTATAATGGGATACTCCACCACTTGCTTGCTCATAAACAATTATGCAATTTTTTCAGTAATGATTATCGAGCTCTACTGCAAGGAACTGGATCGGGAGATCATTTTCATCAATATTTGTGGACCCTACGATGATCAGGAGGCCTTCTAGCATCATGTTTTTGTTCTCAGTGTACTTCATAAGGGAAACATAGTCTGTGGAGGTGATTTAAACTCTACTTTAAATTAGGATGAAATATGGGGCGAGAATGCTCATAAAGATAAACTTGCCACCTTTTTTCTAAATCGATTAGTTTGGTTGATGTTGAGCCAAACTCTATTAGTCCGACATGGAGCAACAATCGTGCTGGAGCAGATGATATATGCAAAAGACTCCACCGCTTTATTGTTCACCATCAACTCTTTCAGGAGATAGGGATCTACCGCTCTTGGATTGACAAGGTAAAATATTTTGATCACTTTCCAATTTTTCTTGTACTGGCTAAGCCGTCGGATAAACCGGACACCCCCTTCAAATACAACTTAGCATGGGCAGCAGAGGAAAAATTTAAGGTGTTGGTTTGAGAGCACTGGGTGCACTTTCAGGACAATGTCAATGAAACTCTAGCTTATCAGTTTATCTTGGCGTTTCGTCTTTTGAAAGAAAAAGTCTCGGTATGGGCTTGCAATCGTTGAAGCTCCCTTGATAGAGAATTAAGTAGCAAAGATAACTCACTAGCTTCTCTGTATTGAGAACAACAATAAGATAATTGGACTGATGCAGAGCAAAATCAGTGTCGAACCCTTGAAGGGAGAAGGAATCAAATTCTTTTAGAAAAAGAAAATACCCGACGCTTAAAAAGTTGAGGGCATTGTGGCTTGAAGATGGGGACCAAAATACCAATTTTTCCCAAAAAATTGCAAACTACCGTAGAAGTTTCAATACTATCTGAGAACTTCAAGATTCTAATGGGGAGGTAATACAGGGGTTCATATATCTTGCGGCCTTAGGGGTCGAGCATTTTAAACATTTGTTCAAAGAGAACAAGCATGCTAAAATGAGGGAAATTCTCAAGATGATTACATTATTTCCTAGACTCATAACAGAAGAGGAGGCACAATAAATTTATTTAGAGGTTACTATGGAGGAGTTGTTGGCTATCATTTCTTGTTTTAAAAAGGACAAAATCCCTGGACCAGATAGTTGGTTGGCTGAATTCTATGAAGATTTTTTTGACTTAATTGGGGACGACCTGCTTTGTGTGATCGAAGAAGTCAAGATCACTGGTAAGCTTCTTCCTACTATCAACTCTATTGCCTTCATCACATTAATTCCAAAAAAGGACCAATAGACTTCTTTTGAGGATTTCCGTCCCATTGCACTTTGCAATTGCCTATACAAAATCATTGCTAAAATAATTGTGGTCAAGATCAAACCACTCCTTTCCGAGTTCATCGCACCTGAACAATTTGGGTTTCTAAATTGTAGAATGATTCATGAGGCTATTTGCTTAACGCAGGAGGGTATGCATATGATCAAAACACAAAAACACCTAATTTGAGTTCTCAAAATAGATCTATCTAAAGCCTACGATCGATTCTCATGGCTTTATCTTTGGTTACTGCTCATCCACATTGGATTTGAGTTTCCTATGGTTAAATGTATTATGGCATGCATCACGACATTGTCCTTCACAGTGCTCATCAATGGGTCCGACTCTCCATTCTTTAAATTGGGTTGAGGGATCTGACATGGATGCCCCCTGTCCCCATATCTATTTTTACTTGTCGCAGATGGTCTCAACTAGGGTTTTGCTGAAGCATGTAGACTAAATAAGATATAAGGCTTGCGTATTGGTAGACATGAAAAAACTCCTCACCTATTCTTTGTTGATGACATTTTAATTTTTTTCTTATGTAAAGATTCTGAAGGCAGGTTTATAAATGAGATCCTCAAGCTCTTTTGCGATGCAAATGGTATGACCATCAACATGACCAATTCTGCTATATATTTCTCGGATTTAGTGGAGGCAGAGAGACCGCTACTCCAAAATATATTTTGTTTTATAGCACACAACATGGAGGAGGGGGTAAAATATTTGGGGTTTACCCTCAAACCTAATTTCCATGGCTTGGTGGATTGGAAATGACTCCTTTCCTGACTTGATAAGAGAATCCACTTCTGGTATAACTGATGGATCACCCATGGGGAACACCTCACACTCATCAAATCAATCATAGAAGCAATACCAATTTATTCGCAGTTGTTGGCTAATATTCCAAAAGGTATCCTCACATGTATTCACAATATGTACTTCAATTATCTTTGGAAGGGAAACAAGGACTACCTGGGTTTGCATTTGGTTTCGTGGAAAAAATTGGCACTCCCCAACAACTTGGAGGGATGTGGCTTAAAGGATACAATGCTCTTTGGGTGCACATTGGCTGCCAAATCTCTTTATGTGTTTATTAACTGAGATAGCTTGTGGCAACATATACTAGTGGACAAATACATATATCTAGATACCATCCTAGACTGGATATGCAGAAGACAAACCCACATGCAATGCTTCCAATCAATGGAGATCCTTAAAACTGGATTTTCCACTTATCAGTAAATTCCTTGCATGGAGAGTTGGTCATGGATCCAAAGTCCGGGTGGGAAAAGATTCCATTTCCGGGTGTGATGACAACATTTTACTATTCGATAACATAATAACCAGGCTACAAGATGAAGGGAGATGTACATTGAATCGTATCAACAACCCCAAACTTACAACCATTTGGAATGAATCATGGCTTTCGACGGTTGACTTAGGCTTGGAGGCATAAGAACAACATGTATGGAGTAATTTTGTTCGTGAATTGAAGGCACATGTTTGAATCACCGACAAGGAGGATGAACTGGTTTGGATATATCAAAACTCGGGGGGATCATATTCGAGAAAAAAAAAATGATATGAGGCATTGATCAACCACCGGGAGGTTGAAATTAAGTGGTGGTACTCGAAGCTTTGGGACATCCATGGTTCTCCAAAGAGCAAGATTTTTTCTGGTTGGTTCTATATGGGCACGTGCTTATGTGGGACCACTTGCAATCCCAAGGAAAGCAAGGTCTTGGGATGTGCTATCTGTGCAAAAATGATGTCGAAAAACACAATCACTTGTTTCTTCTTTGTCCCTACACCTCACAGGTTTGGTTGGAGATCGGGCAGGAACTGGGTTTACAACAAGTATGACAAAATGACTCTGTGGATTCATGCTTCATATATTTTTTTGATAGGCCACCTCTAAAATCTCTACAGCTCTTTCCTATGCTCGTTTCCCGGGGTACCTGGATGACACAAAATGCAAGGATATTTGAAGGTAAAATCCCGACTACAACCAAGATCTCACAACAATCTTTAGCTTTATTTGCGAGCTATGAGCTGAAAAAGAAAAAATAAAAAGGTAAGGAATATCTATGAATCTAAGATCAACAAACAACAGGTGTGGGGATTCTTTGATGGCGCCTGCCAAGAGGGAAAGTGTTGGGTATGTGTTATATTCTTTGCATGTGTGTGTGTGGGCGCGTCGGATTTGACAATTGCGTCTGATGATCCCAACTTTTTTGGCGTTTTTTTGCAGTTTTCTAAATTAATCCTGGATTAAGAGATTAGGGTTTTAGTAGCTACAAAATACCTAAAATATTGTATATATTGTATTGTGAATGGTGAAATTAACACAATGAAGAGTTGAAAGGTGCGACATCAAGGAAGGTTGGTTTTCTCCCGGTTAAGGATTTCCAACGTAAATCTCTATGTATTGTGTGTATGAGCCATTGATAAACTTTTGTTTTTCTTAAGAATATGTATGCATTGCTTTACTTCACATGTTTAAAACTTACATGTGGTATCATAGCTCATTTTTGGCTTCAGGGGGACGCCTTTGTTGCTGAGGGTTTGGCTCAGTCTTGATAGATCAAGTTTATCTCGGGTGTGTGATAAACCCGGGTTCAGTGGGAGATTTTGCAGTGGTTTGAGTGTAGAAAGAGGAATGATGAGCTCTTATAGAATCGAGATTGAGAAGTTCAATGATAAAAACTTTGAGCTATGGAAGCTCAAGATGGAGGACTTCTTGTAGACAAAGAAAAATGGAGCGCTGTGGATTCTAGTACACAACTTACTGGTACACAGTCTACTGACACACAATCTACTAGTACACAATCTTCTGGTACACAAACTACTAGTACACAACCTACTGGTATGTCTAAGGAAGATTGAGAGAAGTTGGATAGAAGAGCAAGGAGTACTATTCAACTCTGCCTGACAGATTCAATGTTGTTGAATGTCTTGGGAGAATCTACAACCAAGGAACTATGGGATAAGTTAGGGAATTTGTATCAATCAAAGTACCTGGTAAACAAGTTGTTTCTTTGAAAGAAGTTGTATCATCTTAGGATGGAAGATGAAGATTATGTGAAAGAACATCTAAATTCCTTCAATACTCTGGTAAGTCGACTTATCTCTGTTAATATTACGATTGTATAAGATGATAAGTGTATTACTTTGTTATGTTCTTTGCCAGATTCTTGGGATAATCTAGTTGTAGAAATTGGTAGTACCACTCAATCTACATTGAAGTATGAGGATGTAGTTTCATCCTTGTTATCTGAAGAGATGAGACGAAAAAGCATGGATGGTCAAAGAACATATGCTTTAATTGTAAGAGACCGTACCCAAGAAAGGAATCCTGGTAAGTCTTCGGGGGTGGGGGTGGGGTGAGATCTAAATCTATAGGTAGATCCAAGTCTCTAGGAAAATATTTGAGGAAATGTTGGAAGTGTGGTAAAGCAGGGCATTATAAGAAAGATTTCAAGTCTAAGAAGGTTGATAAACTAAAGTGATATGATAATGCCTATTCCACATAGGCAAAAACCTCCATTGAAGAAGTAGGTGATGTTTACTTTGTATCTACAAGTACACATGAAGACCGTGGTGTATGGTTGATCGAATCAGGTGCGTCATATCATGTGACTCCTCATAGGGAGTGGTTTTATGAATATGAAAAATACGATGGTGGTGATGTATTCCTAGGAGATGGCTCGACAACCAAAATCATGGGACATGGAAGGGTTAAGTTGTTGCTAAAAGTTGGAAGGATTAGAACTCTCCCTGGGGTTCTACACATTCCATCAACACATTCCAAAACTAGCCACGAGCCTAATATATGTAAGCAAGTTGGATAATGCAGGAGTGGATACTGTATTGGGAAAGGGCACTTGCAAGATGGTACAAGGAGCAATGGTGTCGATGAGGGGATTTTTGTGTGGAACTATGTAGAAGTTGTTGGGAAACACTTATACTAATGGGTGTAACAATTCTTTTGTCCTTGAGCAGAGAAATAAAGAAGACAAGACCAATACTGTCCTTGGAAAGAAGACCATGTTGTGGCATAAAAGACTGGGGCATATTGGAGAAAAGGGCCTTCGAACACTACACAGTAAATGTATGGTTGAAAGTATGTCTAATTGCACTCTGCATTTTGATTTCTGTGAACATCTCATATATGGTAAACACAATCGAGTAAGATTCCCATTTGGTGCTACAAGAGCAAAGGGGATCTTAGAGTTGATACAAAGTGATGTGTTTGGACCTGTGCCTGTTCCATCACTAGGTAAATTTGTGTATTATGTTTCATTCATAGATGATTTCTCAAGGAACAAATGGATTTATTTTCTTAGAAAGAAATATAAGACATTTGATAAATTTAAAGAGTTTAAGGCTCTGGTAAAAAATCAGACAAAGAAGAAAATAAAGGTGTTGATGACAGATAATGGTGGAGAATTTTGTGGAAATGAATTCGAAGAATTCTGTAAGAAGTGTGGTATAGAAAGGCAGAAGACTACTCCATACACACCTCAACAGAATGGAGTTGCAGAAAGGATGATCAAGACACTAATGGAAAAAACAAGGAGCATGCTTAGTGGTGCCGAGTTAGGACAAGAATTATGGGCATAGGCAGTGGGTACAACATGTTACCTGGTCAATCGATCACCCTCATCAGTGCTGGATGATAAAATTCCACACGAGGTATGGATTGGTAATAAACCCTCTCTTGAACATCTCAGAGTGTTTGGTTGTGATGCTTATGTACATGTTCCAAAAGAAAATAGGAGTAAGTTGGATAAAAAAGATGAAAAGTGTATCTTTATTGGTTATAAAGATGGTGTGAAAGGTTACAAGCTTTGGAACCCAGAAACTAAGAACACTGTTTACAGTCGGGATGTTGTTTTTAGAGAGGTGAAAGATGTTCCCAAACAAGAATTCCTACCGAGGCAAGAAGAACCTGAGAAAATAGAGTTTGAGTTGGATGATGCAAAATCTGAATCAATTGAAGAAGATGATGAAGAAGAAGAAGAACCTCATACCCCATTATTGAGAAGATCAGTGAGGGAAATAAGGCAACCATAAAGGTATAGTCCACTTGATTTTTGTTCTAATTTAGCTTTATCTATTACTGATGATGATCCCATAACACCCCCTAGTGTTCTGCACATCCCAGGATTGGCTAGGAATTTGATTTCTGTAAGCAAGATGGACGATGCAGATGTAAAAACAGTGTTTGAAAAATAAAACTGCAAGATGGTTCAAGGAGCAATGGTGTTGCTGAGGAGAGTTCTGATTATAATTCTATATAAGTTATTGGGAAGCACTATTAGTGATGGTTGCAATAGTTCCATTGTTCTTGATAATGGAGCTAAAGAAGAAAAAACTCCTACAATCTTTGGAGAAATACTATGTTGTGACATCAAAGACTGGGGCGTATAAGAGAGAAGGGGCTTCAAGTACTAGATGGTAAATGTATGGTTGAAGGTACATTAAATTACTCCTTGGATTTTTTTTTATTTTTGTGAACATTTCTTGTATGGGAATCATAGTCGGGTAAGATTCTCCTACGATGCTATGAGGGCATGGGGGATTTTATAGTTGGTTCACAGTGATGTGTTTGGACCTGCGACAATTCTACAACTAAGTAAATCTACATACTATGTCTCATTTATTGATTACTTCTCGAGGAATACATGGATTTGTTTCCCCGGGAAGAAATATGAAGTCTTTCACAAATTTAAAGAGTTTAAAGATCTTGTGGAAAATTAGACAGAGAAGAAAATTAAAGTGTTGAGGACGGATAATGGTGGAGAATTATGCAGTAATGAATTCAAGGAATTCTGTAAGAAATGCAATATAGCAAGGTAGAAGACTACTCCAAACACACATCAATAGAATGGAGTTGTAGAAAGCACGGACATGATGCTGATGGAAAAATCAAAGAGCATGCTCAGTGGTGTTGGGTTGGGACATGAATTTTTGGCAGAGACAATGGACACTACATGTTACCTAGTAAATCGGTCACCTCATCAACATTGGATGATATAACTCCACATGAGGTATGGAATGGTAAGAAACCCTCTCTCACACATCTCAAGGTTTTTTGGCTATGATGCTTATGTACAAGTTCCAAAGGAAAATATGAGTAAATTGGATAAAAATGCCGAAAAGTGTATCTTTATTGGCTATAAAGATGGGTTGAAAGGTTATAAGCCTTGGAACCTCGAAACTAAGAAGGTAGTATATAACCGAGATGTGGTATCTAGAGAAATCAAATATGTTGTCAAACAAGATATCCTACTAAGGAAGGAAAAACTAGAGAAAATATAGTTTGAATTGAAGGATAATGAATCCAACTCTACAAAAGAACATGAATTAGAAGAAGAAGAGTCTCATAGTCCAGTATTGAGGAGATCAGTTCGAGAAAGAAGACAACCAGAAAGGTA
>SNQJ01S0028225.1:0-11586 GCA_010110895.2 Picea sitchensis | reverse complement strand
TTTTTTTTTTTTATCGTTTGAAAATTTGTATCTTATTTTATTATTTTCCTTAGGAGGCCCATTTTAGACCTCAAATTTTCCCTAATGGAAAAATATCTGTCATCATTAGGGGCTCATGCTAGTCCAATGCATTCGCGGGGAACTTTATCGGGGCCAGGGGTTCTAGGGGAAGGAACTCATCTAAGAGGTCTCCAAATAATATCATGAAAACTTCATTCCACATTGCTTGTTGGGGATGCGAGGGACCTTATTACCAACATAGCTTCCTAGAGTCACAATTTGGCACCATGCATCGAGAAGGAAAGGCCCCAATGGGGAAAATAGGCAGTAACCACCAAATCTATGCAACGGTTAATAATCATTAGGTCGAACATCAATCCAATGTGGTGGAGTCATTAGGTTAAATAAACAATGTTAAAGTTAAAACTGTTTTTGACGAGGGAACTATCGTGGTCGGATCGTTACGCGTATTGGACCATAGGGTACCGTAGCTCGAACATTGCTTGGTGGACCAGGTTAAGGTCCAGTGGGACAAGTATAGCCCAAGATATGATACCTAGGAGGATGCAGAGATCATGCATTGAGATCATCCCACATGTTTTTTTGATTATATCTTTAGAACAAAGTTTCTTGAAGGGTGGGTGTATGTAACACCCCATTTTGACTTTCGTAGTTAAATTGCATTATGACCTCTTTTGCATTTCTTTTCTCATTATCTATTGACCTCGGTTAGAATGATATAACTATATCATACAAACATATGAACCTACCTATATGTCTAGGTTATGTATGCATTTATTGTTATTGTATTAATAATGGTTGTTGTATGATTTACTTCCAAAATGAAAATTTAAATATTGTGGTATGTGGATACCAATTTAAATTATATGTTAAAATTAATTAATTGGTACTATGCACATGATAAATAAACTTGTTTGTTTACATTGTTCATCGACAAGTAACATGACAATCACATATAGATATTTATATGGTTATGCTGATCTTTTTTTGGTAAGCTAACCTATAGGTTAAATGGGCTAAGTGATAGCCAACGAATTGTGATATTAAAGTGACACTAATGTCGTGGACGTCGAAAGAGGAATAGTGTGCTATGAATCATCAATTCGTTATTTAAATATTGGTTCAATACATCGCTATGATATGTGGGCAAGTGTAGTTTTACATGAAGCACAATTGCCCAAACTGGTCATTCAATGACATAGGTCTAATAACCACAATAGTGCTTCGGTATGCTCCTAATAGGGTGTTGACCCTAGTTCTATCAAGAGGGGTGTAGGTCTACCCACCATTTATCATCCAAAACCTGAAGTCATGGGAGGACTATGTTAATCCATGCCCCCTTAAGTATGTGATGGCTACTATTGGTTGTTTTTAGGGGAAGCTTGGTCGATATAATTGACATTTCTGCTTACATGTTCTATTTGGGGTTAGGTCAATATAGTTGACGCTCCAACATATTCTAGAAGATGAAATGATATGATGTGGAATATGGAAGTAGGTTATGGAGGAAGGGTGATTTAGAGTAGTTAAGAATGCTGTTGGGAACTAGAAATGCCAACTTAGTTCCTTTTGCATTTTAAATTCTTGCTTAATTAATTTATGATGATCTTTGTGTAATGTTTAATTCATATTGAATTACCGTGACTTAGTTAGTGAGATTGTTGGATGTTGTTTTTAACGAGTTCACTATCTTGCATGCTTGTATGAGAGCATACACGAATTATTCACTAGATGTGATGATTGTTATCATTGATAAACGCACAAATTATGCATGCACCAACTACACATACATACCTTGCACCTGTACACTAGTATCGTTTTGAAATATATTAGTTATTAAAATAATATTAATAATGGTTGATGCATGATGGATGTAGTAAAAGGTAAAATTTGTATGCTTGTGATTTAACATTCATTTGGATTAATTACCTTTCATTTGATAATTTTGTAACAAAAAACGAATGTACGAAATTGAATTGATTTGATTGGATTATATCTGGTGGAGTGAAATGACAAGATTATTAATGTTGGGTAGGTGAGGTAATAATTTATTATACTGTGAACTTCGTAGGATTCTTCTTGAGAGGCTAGGAAGACGGCGGGGAAATGCATAAAGGAGAGATTTGGGAGAAGGGTTATGGGTTGGATTGCTTTGGAGGGAATTAACAGGGAGAAAAAAAAACATGGAGGGAAGGAGAACGAAATTTTAGAACCTTGAGCTTGGGAAGATTTCTAGAGTATTCTACAGAGTTATTGGTACTAGGTGTTGTTGTGATTGTTAGAGACACAAGCACGAAGGCTAGGAAACCCAAGTTTCCTAGAGATACACAACTGGATAAGTTGCTAGTTGGATGGGAGGAATAATCCTAGTTTGGGAAATACTTGACTGATTCAACAAGATGCTAAGAAGTTGGACTTCTAAGAAATTGGACTACTAGATCCGTTAGTATTTAGAGATATTTTACAAACTTATTCTTGGATTAAGTTGTTTACATTTGATTAAGTTGTTTCAATTAATCAGTTGAATTTATTATTCGATTAATTATGCTATAGATGAATTTTTGATTGAAAGGTAACTAAGAGAAACATAAATGGAACCATGAAAATTATACTTAGAACTTAGAAACTATTGTGTTAGAATTAATCTTAATTAATGTTGGCACAATAATTAGTTAGATAATAACAACTAATAACACCATTTTTAGGAGGGGTGTTTCAAAAGCCTTGTCCACTCATCGAGTGTGATCCTCTCAATTCCCACTGTCAACAAGAAAGTTGTCACAGAAGACTAGAACAAATTTATGTTCATATGATTGAAACAATTTGTTCATGAGGGCTTGAAAGGTAGTTGGGGCATTAATCAAATTCAAGGAAATTGCTAAGAGCTTGTAGTTCCCCTCTTTGTTTGGAATACCATCTTAAGGATGTATTCAACCTTTACTTTGATTTGATGATACCTTGATTGCAGGCCCAAGCAAGTAAAGAAAGTTGCAACTTGTTTTTAATTGTAATCTTGTTGAGTTCTTGATAGTATATACATAGTTAGAAGGATCCATCATTTTTTTGAATGAGTATCACTAGGGATAAGAAATGACTCTTTCTTGGATTAAGTTGGCTTTGACCAACTTGCAAACCAACTTTCTCTATCTCATTTTTGTTGATAAGGGTACTTGAAGGCATCAATGTTTGGGGGTTCACTACCTATGACAAAATATATAGTGTGATTTGCTTCGCGTGTTGGAGGAATCCCTTTGGGGGGATCTTCAAATACTTTAGAATGTCACTTGGGGATTCATTGCTATTGAGGAAGATACTTCCACTATGTTTAGGGTGGGATATTTAGTAATTCTATCTCCTTTCTTGATTCATTTCTCCATTTTGTGTGTGATAGTTACCTACCATGGTACAAGACCAACCCTTAGTTCAGTGGGTATCTACATTTATTTTGATTGAAATTTGACGAAAATATTTTTACATTCATGTCAAAGGTGGTTATTGCTTTGAGCCATTGAACACCCATAACTACTTTGACTCCCCTATGGGAACACCATACATTGGTGTATATAGTTTATAGTTCCCCATTGCAAACTTAATAGAATGGATTTCCTCTGCCATTGATAGATCCTTTATTAACTAGAATTTTTAATTTTTTTTGATGGGGTATACAAATCAATTAAGATTTTTGATTGATTTCTTGTCTATAAAATTGGGTGCTTAAAATACCTTTGGCATCTTAATAAACCCTTGTATTTTGATAATTTGAGGTCCTTGTGAAAGCATGTTCTAAGACTATATGTTGTTCTTCAATCAAGATCTTCACGTGAATCTCTACCTTCACTTTATCATGTTCTTGTGCATTTAAAAAAATAAACAATCTTTGTGCCAAGGATTTATGGCCCTATGGCCCTAGTTCCACTTACCTTTTTTCTTGAAGAACGTGACTTTGCCTTTCTTATCTTCATATTCATTGTGGATATCCTCTTCATTTCGTTATGATCAATACAATGTTTTAAAAAAATTTGAAACCCTTTGGTGTCACTTCTCATTGCGAGTTGGTTTTGTAATGCATTATTATAGAGTTAACAAGAACTATTATGTCAAAATGAGAAATATGGTCCTAAAACCCCTAACATTTTCAAGAACTATTATGTAAAAATGAGAAATATGGTCCTAAAACCCCTAACATTTTGAGTGTTTTTTAAATTAAAAAGTTTTTACAATATATTGGTAAAGCATTGTGTGCATACACACATGTTTTGTAAATATGGATTAATATATTTTTTCAATATATTGGTGAAGCAATGGTGTATGAGACCCCCTTGTTTGTGGGACAAGGGACCCCCCTTCGCCCAACGATTTGACTAGTAAAGCCTACGGAGCTATACATACCCTACCCCCTTCTGGATTTGAACTTGTGACCTCTTCGGAGGAAACACATGTTCTTAACCATTAGGCTCACATAGGTTGTATAATTAATGTTGATGGAAACTCATCCTATATAAAAAAAGAAATTTTGGAGCATTGAAGCCCTATTAAAAAAAGGTTTGTGGGGGGCATTTGAATCCATGAAATTCATAAAAAAGTTTAAAAATGAAAGAATTTTTGGGGAAGTATTAAAAAAATGTTTTTAGGCATTTGAGTTCATGAAATTCATTTGAAAGATAGTTGTAGCCCCAAAAACTTTTGTTTTTGAGAGAAAATCCTTTTTAGGTTTTTGAAAATTAAATAGAATTATCTTTTTGGTTTTCCAAATAAAATTAGCATACCTTCTAATGGGAGAATGGGAGAATGTGAATGCCAAAGTAATTCAACCATAGTTTTCATATTTTTGTTATTAATAAAAATCATAAAAATAATGCAATTGAGATCATTTTATTTGAAAATTGGTGATGACCTCCTACTTAATCTTTTTTCTCCAAACCTTTTGAAAAGGATACACCATAAAATATATTTGAAATCTAAATCATTCTTTAAACGTTAAAACTAATATGTTAATGAAACACACACACATAATCAAATTAATTTCAATATATTTTGAAGGATATATACCTTCAAGTATGTTTGAAAATAGAATTGACTTTTAATGATTAGAATACAATCATTCCCCCCAAAATTGAGTAGAATACATTAATCCCAAGCTAATATCCACATATTGTTGTTATGATGTAATACTATTGCACATAAAGTTGTAATAGAGTTGGATTTTTCATGGAGAAAATTGGTATGTGTATGACTAAGGTGGAGTTTGACTAAAGTGGAGACGATGAGTTGGAAAAAAAAAACCAAAATTCTATATGCAATACAATAGATGAATACACAACTAATCAGAAAAAGAGAAAAAAAAAACACCTTTTATTGATCAATTCATTGAGATAATGTAAGACCAACAAAGCTCTCGTGAGAGGGATATGCCAAGTTGATGTGAATTAACATCCAATTTCAAATAGTAGGAATTGTTAAAATTTTCAAAATTACTAGCATTATTATACCATGTTCTATCAAATTACTTATATATGTAGTTAATTGAGAAAGAGTTGGCACACTGAGTATGCATAAATATAGGATATGCAATGCCTTTTGTGATTTAGAAGCTCTATTGCATAATGGAAGAAACACCAATATAGTATATAGTTATCATCATCATAAAGCCATTTAGCTTTGAAACTATCAAAAGTGGAGATGATCAATTAAGACAATATAGTTTATAATTATCATCATCTAAAAGCTATTTACCTTTGAAATTATGAAGAGTCAAGATGATAAAATGAGACTTGTAAACTTTTTTTTAGCGAGTATACTTCAAAAAAGGTTTGCATTTTCACTAATCTCTTTCTGTACTTTATAGACATGGAATTAAAATGGATTTACTCTATTCTATATAAATGACTTTTAGGATTGCATTTTTTTATTATTAATTTTATTATTCTATATAAATGAATTTTAACATTGCATTTTTTTTATTTATATTTTGATATTTATAAATATTTTTTATTTTTTAATAGAGAATTATAATCTCATATTTATAAATTTTAACACATTTTATATTACATTTTCTTAATT
Organism: Picea sitchensis; assembly: GCA_010110895.2. Taxonomy (NCBI): domain Eukaryota; kingdom Viridiplantae; phylum Streptophyta; class Pinopsida; order Pinales; family Pinaceae; genus Picea; species Picea sitchensis. The sequence continues at coordinate 5,505 of SNQJ01S0028225.1, read as the reverse complement.
TTATGTCTCAACATATTTGAACACAAGGTTTTTTAAAATAATAACTTTGTAAATTCATCTCATTTATATTAATATTACAATACAAACTCATTTTTTTTGAAAAGAAAAAAATAAATACAAACCTTATACCTTTTACTAATTCAAATTTTAAACTTTTAAAATAATAAAAACAAACTGAATTTTCAGGTTTTTATTATGAACCATGAATATGGTAGTTCCTCATAATAAAATATCAAACATTGATATAAATATTCTGTAATAGGAAAATTATGTACCCATTAAAATACATGCATCAGTTTTATTTTCAGAATTAAAATAAATAAATAAGATATTTGGATAGATTTTTCATTACATTTTATAAAATTATATTTGAAAACCCGATACCAACAGATTGATCCATTCTCATATTAAAAAAATAAAAAACTATTACACTAATACTATATGGAAGCATGGATAAAAGTTGGTCTTATATGATTATAATGGTGTTTTTTTAAAAGAGAATTAGATACCTATATTACTTCACGATAAGTATGTAGTTTTTTAAATAGAATCAAATTAAATTGACGTAAACAATGGAAAAAATGCGTAGAGAGAGGAGAATATACACTTCTGGATATAACTATTTAGAGGGAAAAATACATTAACAAGACTGTTAATAGTGTAGTACAAAATTGTTGTATATTACTCACCTTCACCATTGCTTCTATAGGTCCTACAACAACTTCGAAGAAAACATGTCAAATAATTGGAGTTGAGCTATTCTTGAATGAACTACCCTTGGGGGTTGGGAGTTGAGGGCTGATCTCACAAATTTCTAGAAAGTTAAGAGTGGGCAGCTTGAATTTTATGCAAATTTCTTAAAAAAAATTAAAAATTGTACGAGGAGCACTATTTTCTTTTCCCTTTCAAAAAAATAAAATTGTCAACATTTGTAATACTTGCATTGAAATCAAACATTTTGGACAACAATGTCAAATAAAAACCTATAAAAATAAGAAAACTCAAAATATCGTCAATATAAAATAATGGTATTGTATTACCACTACACTGAATCTCTTGAAAAAATGGTGATATTGCACAACCACAAAATAATATCCCTTGCATAAAATGTGGGGTATCGATATCACCAGTTTTGGAAAAAGGACAAAAAATGCATCTTCTAGAAAATGAGAATTAAGTAATTTTTTGTCAAGTTTGTGTTGGTGTTCTATCTCACATTGATCTTATTCTATACTTCAATGTTCTTTGCAATATAGACAATACCCTTTATAGACTATAGTTGCAATGATTTGATCCCATGCTGAATGTCATATTTCAATGTCCAAATATATATATGGAGTTTTTGTCTCACAAATCATTCACAAACCATCCACTTGTGTGATCAATTTTCAACGTTATATAATGTAGTCCAATATGGACCTTGTCTAGCTCAATTTTGTGAGATGACTAAAATAGTCTTTATGCCAATCATTTTTATACTAGTTAATAAGGTAATTGTTGATCTAAGAATTTTACCCTCCATTCTTAGTTTAGAAGGTCCCTTGTGTTTCATTTCTTATTCCTTTTGAAGAAATCTAAGCTTCTCATTTAGTGCATCTTCAATTTTTTGTTCTACTTGACTTGTAAATTCATTAAACATCTTGATGGATTCCATTATAGAAGCATTCATCATTTCTTCACCTTACACTAATTTGAATCCATGCTTAATTACGAGATTCGTTTATTGGATTCTCCCTCTTGAAGTTCATTTAAGAGCTACACTACTTTGAATAGCTAAATAGTCTTCTTGATGTTGTGTTGTGCTCCTAAACACATTGTACTTATTATGTATTAGACTCTATATACATGGGTTATTTCATCCATAAATTCATGATTTTTAATAATGATCCAGTCTTAGGTTTTTATGGTTTCATATTTCAATATTTGTAACAAGCCTCTTTTATCTAATAAGAGCCTAGCCACGTTTATTAGTAACCTAGGGTATAAGTTAGCATTTCTCAATGTTTCCCAAATTTTTAGGATTTTATGGTTTCATATTTCAATATTTGTAACAAGCCTCTTTTATCTAATACGAGACTAGCCACGTTTATTAGTAACATAGGGTATAAGTTAGCATTTCTCAATGTTTTCCAAATTTTTAGGATTTTATGGTTTCATATTTCAATATTTGTAACAAGCCTCTTTCATCTAATAAGAGCCTAGCCATGTTTATTAGTAACCTAGGGTATAAGTTAGAATTTCTCAATGTTTCCCAAAATTTCAGGATGAGGGACATGAGAACTGGGAAACACATAGGATGAGTGGAGACAACCCCAAATTTTAGGAAAGATCATGGAACCATAGAGGTCCCCACCATAGGGGCCTTGTTCGAAATCATAATTAAATAAAAATTTAAATACATGAAACAATGACAAGTCACAAACATGGGCATAAAAGCATCAAATGAATATTCACATTCACTTTAGGGTTTTGATTTTTTTTGTTAAGATTGATTTTTTCTAAGAACACTGGGAAAAAATCATGGGGGATACTCACATTTCTTCATTTTTAGAGGGGGATTCCCAAGAGTCCCCTACAAAAGGGAAATCTCCCCTATTTTGTGGGAACCCCCCCCACCCCCCAATGTTTCCCCTGCATTTACCTGTTGGGTTTGCTTAGGAAATGCATTACATGAAAAGTACCTGTTGGGTTTTCTCTTTTCATGAACAAGGAGAAGTACCTGTTGGGTTTTCTTAGGAAATGCATTACATGAAAAAAGTGCCACCATTTATTTGTGGTAGGTTTACATATTGATTTCATGAGGCTTGATTTTGAAATTTTCAAATGTTATATGTGTTCTTTCTTGCATCAACACTACTCATACTCATTGGTATAACATATCAAATTCTATCGTTAATAAGTTTGTTAAAGTTTGAATTCACAATAACTTTTTTGATGTAATAATCTTTTTGATTTATTGAAAGATTATACAATTGATTGAGTCCATTGAACATTTCCCCTTTTTGTGAGATTAGTTAATGAAAAAGTCATTTTTTGCACATTTTCAAATAAAATATGTATACATATGTTGGTTTACTATTTCCCTTCTTGGGTTGTCTGAGTTATTGACCCAGGGTTCATGTCATTCGAGGTTCCAACAAAGCCTCTAAAACTATCGGCCCTCCTGGTAAACCAGAAGGCAACACAACACCCAGAAGGCGCTGCATCGTCTCACCCGAGATAGCTTTAAATGGGTGACTGTAAGACTCAGGTGTTTACAACCTAGGACAGAGTAGGGGATAGGGGTTTCTTGATTAAAGCCAGTTACCGTGAGCTATAAGGGAAACTACTTATCCCTTGAAGTCGCATCCGTATATTTCATAGTTTAATTCCAACAGAGTATAAACAGATTCATAACAATGTGCTAACTCATTCATCAAGCTTAACCAATAATTGTTGAAAGAAAGAAGAGACATGCATACATTCAACATATTACACGAGTATTACCGTGGTTCACCCCCTCCTGGGCTACGTCCACAAAGATTTGGCTTTTGGCTCTTTTATTATGGCAGTTCTGTATTCCTGGCGCCACACGCTTACAATTCTTCACAAAACTAGGTAAGATCTATGTGAGGTGAACTAGATCGCACTAGGCTCCACAACCTGCGGTCTAATCCTCAGATCTACCTTCCCTCGTATCTTCTTTGCTCAAAAACTTACAAAATCGGTTCATACAACTAAAAACATTAAATAAATACTAACAACTACTAGCAAGCAACCCTATATGATACTTTCGTATCTATATTTATACATTTTGGGCTCTTTAGCCTTTTACAGAATATTACCAAAACCCTAACCCTTCTGACGTTAGGTCTTTCTCCCATACACATGATTTTCTTCCTCCAACTGTCTCTTTGCTTTGTGAACTCTTTCTTGCATGCGCGCATGCTGTTCTTTTGCCAGTTTTTACTTTAGTTTTCTTCACGCTTTCTTTCTCACAATCGTTCTTCTTTCCCCTTCGGCCTGGTGTCAACAACATACGTATAATATCTAGGAATATGTAAATTGAGTTAAAATTTTCGCTGTAAGTCAATTTGTTGTGACTTATATTTTATTGGGTCCATTCTTACTTCTTGTTCTCATTGAATGCGCCTTATTTAATATTTTGTGATCAAAAAATACATTTTGATCTTTTTGAAAAAAATGAATTTTGTTTGAATATTGTAATATTCGGTTGACATGTTTTGAGTGTTTTTTTTTTTTTAACTTTACCTATAAGTCAAAATGTCATAAAAAATTACCATTGCGAATTTTTTAAGGCAAGGTTACGAGGTTTTATTCATTAAATCCTAGAAGGTTGGCCTAAACCAAAAATCTCCTCATCCTCCTCCCCACCACGTGCTCTTATTTCTCCCCTCTATATCCAGGACACCACCGATCATATCTAATAAATTTTGGATAAGAAGAATATCAAAACCTTGTTTAAGCCCTATAAAACCCTCAAACAACTATTTAGATCTGCAAAAGATAAATCCAACCCAATGCTTGGATGAGGTGTTTACCGAATTCTTTGCTCCTATGGAAAATATTGCATAGGTCAAACTGGTAGATCCTTCAAAGCCCATCTAAAAGAGCATATAGATGATACTACCTACAACCGAATCTCCAAATCAACTATCACTACTACATTTGGGTCAAATTTCGACGGCGCGTTCGACGCAATTGCCACTTTCTATTGTCGGAAGACTGACAAACCTCGGACCCCCTCAAACGTCATTTCACATGACGTCATTTTTCCGACGACCTAATTTTCGTCTCTCTTGCGACGTTTCAAACGTGGCAAGAGAGACATTGCAAACGTGGCAAGACCGACGTTGTAAACGTTGCAAGAGAGACGTTTCGAACGTGGCAAGAGAGACGTTGCAAACGTGGCAAGACCGACGTTTACAACGTCGCAAGAGAAACGTTGCAAACGTGGCAAGAGAGACGTTGCAAACGTGGCAAGACCGACGTTTCAAACGTGGCAAGACCGACGTTTCAAATGTGGCAAGACCAACGTTTCAAACATGGCAAGAGAGACGTTTCAAACGTGGCAAGACCGGCGTTTCAAACGTGGCAAGAGAGACGTTGCAAACATGGCAAGACCGACGTTTCAAATGTGGCAAGTGAGACGTTGCAAACTTGGCAAGTGAGACGTTTCAGACGTGTCAAGAGAGATGCTTCAAAGGTGGCAAGACCGACGTTTCAAACGTGGCAAGTGAGACGTTTCAGACGTCTGAAACGTGGCAATAGAGACATATAGAACGTGGCAAGACCGATGTCTTGAAGGTGGCAAGTTCTCGTCTAGAACGTGGGAAGAGAGACGTTAAGAGGTATCATCTCTGATTTAAAAAACTCAGATTTTTTTATTAACAATTTATCCTCTTAGTTTATGTATCCATTAGATACAGTGTTCTTAACACTTTCATATCTCTGTAGCCACTAGGTGGCATTGGTTCTTTTATTTCAATCTTAAATAATGACCTA
>SNQJ01S0028224.1:34790-51729 GCA_010110895.2 Picea sitchensis | reverse complement strand
ATCAAGGAAAAAACAAGCTAAATGCAATTTGGACATTTGAAAAAACAATTACAAGTTAAATGAGTACATCAATAAAAAATAACATACTAACCTTGCAAGTTCAAAATCCGAGCTATGTAGATCAAGAATTGGATTTGTTCAACCGGTGGGTGACAAAAAAAATAAACAGCTCAAACAAAAGCCAAGAACAGTGTCACAACTATAGCAATTGTGTCACAAAGTCTCTTAAAGTCACGTATATATAGATAAAATAGTCAACTAGCCGTTAACACTGACCAATGAGATAGGTAAAATTTTCGTCGCTATTTCCACGAAAGATTGTCACTATAGAGACGAAAATCCCGACTAGGTTAAATTAATATTTTTGTCGATATTGCGACGAACGTGCATGGAAATATCCATGAAAATCCCGCCATGTTTAAAAAAATGATGAAACTAGTGGAAGCGTGGAAAATTTTCGTGGAATAATCCGCCCATATGTAGTAGTGCATACAAATTGTTTCATTGTTAATCAATGAGCAGGGGGTGAAACAAGGTTTTTGGATATGTGAGGGGATTGTATTGATCAAAACTATGATATAATGAGGGGGAAAAGATATGGTCACTGCTCAATGAAAACAACAATCAACTGCAAACAAAACCAATAAAACCTCACTACAATCCACACAAGACACTGTCACCTTCATCTTCTTTAACCCAAAAATTATCTTGACTGTAATCAATCTCAAAACAGGGAGTGAAAAAATGAATATGGGAGGTGACGGGGTTTGTAATTAGCGGAAAGTGAAATAATGGAAGGGAAGAAGAATGATTATTGTTCATAAAATTAATTCAGTGATCTATAACACATTCTTCGAAAGGAGATGCATCAACCATCAATCATTTGACCAAATAATAATTTCTGAGCATTTAACTAGTTCATTGTTCATAATCGAATATCCAACATAGTGCCATCACAAGACCATATGTATTACACACAATTTGTAAGAGATTTTGTTCCCTTCATTCACATACTTTCATTTTATAACAATCTATGAACAATACCCATTTCCAATCTGCAAACTATCAAAATCAACCACTGCCCATGCATTTCTTCAATCCAAAATAATTCTTCAAAAGTCATGTTTAAAATTAACAATGAAGTCACTATCACTGCAATCGGGACTATCATTTAAATGAAATGATATTCGTTAAACATGTATAGGTAGTAACCAAAATAATCAAGACCAAATTTCCACACCCGAAATGACAATTAATCATACAACCAATAGCCACCATTTAGACATAAGCTATGCACAAGGTAATTTTCCCAGGTAATGTAGTTCTGCCACTATAAAAAAAAACAATTCAATGTGACTTAAAAACTAGGCCACCCATCCAACACGACTGTCATCAATAACATGCCTTCTTTAACAAGTGATCAATTGCAATAAATAAACATGTTTAAAACTCTGTGAGTATCTCTGACTGTGAGAAATCAAGCCCTCTATATCATACATAGTGCGCAACCAACAAAACCCCATGATGAAAAACTTCCACAAAAGAAAACACATAGTCATGGTAATAATTCAACATCTTGTGTTGAGCCATTGATTTCATATAACATTTCTTCGATTTAGTCACACCATGATCAAATATGTTGTGCAAACTCAAGCCTATACAATCAAACAAGCATAAGGGTGCAGTGGATATACTCTCTATAGTCATCCAGTCCAATATTCATTCGGCCCCAAAGAAAATCATAGTTACCATGCCCATCATTTCATTTTCAAAAACACCATACACACAATGCGACATGTGTGAGAAACATCAATCATTTGTAACCAATTCCATCTATCATCCAAATAATCATTAGTGCCAATACCAGTGACTGTGTATCAACTAGACAAATTTTCAACTTTTGTAAAATCAATTTAAGTAACAAGTTGTGAAAACAATGCCTACCCACACATTGATTTGAATCGAGGTAGAGGCCTTCTTCTTTAAACAATATTGAGTTATTACATAAGGAGGTATACCACCAATCAACCATAACCAAGTTGTAAAACTAATAGGCTAGGATGGTATTTTATACCAATCTTTAGACTGGAGGCTAAGGTTTGTCCTGTAGCCAACACAGGGAGAGCAGAGCCATTCCTTGTAATGGTGGAAACTCCGAGGGCACAGTGCATACACAGGAAGGACCAAAACTCATTTGTGGATTGTTGATGGGTGAAATTGACCACTCGTCAACTGGAGGGGTGGATCCGGTCCGGGGTTTTCTAAATAACCCAAGCCGTTTGGATTAATCCACTCCGACGGGTTTAGCGGCTTCGTTGGCCGATCTAAGTCCTAGGAAAGTAAAAAAAACTGAGCTAAAGAAACTAATCTAAGTGAAAAACAGCTTCTGCAAACTATATGCAGGTCTAATATATATTCACAATTCGCTAATTAATATTAATGAAATAATAATACTACTTATTAAATGTACAATGTATTGATATATTGTATCTCTGTTACCTATACAGTATTTACAAAATACAAATTTTGATCGAAATCTGCAAAATCATATATGAATTGTCTTATGACAGCGAAGCTAGTATTTTTGGATTTTTATAACTTTTATGAAAAAAGAAATGAAACAACAGCTATCTAATTAAGAAATAGAAATAGTAATCTGTACTGTATATCTATCTAAACTACAGAGAATTCTCATATTAATTAAACTATTAAAATTAAATAGCAAACTAACCTGAAATCATCATCTCCTACTTGTCCTGTACATAGGCATCTGCGTTCACTGTTTGATGAGGCCAACCCGCACCAGATTCTCCAATACTTCACATAAACGTGAAGCAATAATTCTTCTGAATGCTAACGACAGAACAGGTAAAGGATGTAGCAACAACAATTTTATAATTTACAAATGATTACATTAAGATAAATCCCACTGCAAAGATTTGTATATAACTGCTCATTTAACAAAGAAGATTAACCTTCTGTTCATTAAATTAAAACAGGATAATTGTTGTATGTAAAATGAGATACATCAAATATGGACACTATTTAAATTGCATCACATCAACCTGTAACAAATTTTGATATCTAAGGTAGTCAATAATTTGATTACAAATTGAAATGAACTAAAACTTGAACAAAAGTATAATGTATTGAAAGCTAAATCTCTACAAACATCCACTTTCATTCCAGTTTGAATAATCATCAATCCATATTCTCTGCTCCCCAGCAGCGATGGTTTTGTTTACAAAAATAATACATATATAAAGGCCACAGGATGAAAACATTCCTTATGGAAATTATCAAAACTGTTGCAGAAAATTATGGGAACAATCTCCCAGATTTCTATTTCTATCTAAGACTAACAACCTAATCCAAAAGTATGTGAAGAAAAAGCATGTCCAAATATGACACAGTCGATCCAAGCTCCTTTAAAATTCGTGTGTACCTGAAATTGCACAAGAATACACGATTTCAGATTGTGCTTAGTTGTAAAATCAACAGAAATTCAAATTTTTATGACTAGCTACAGAATCTCACGATTCTGTAGCTAGTTATTATTTACAAACAAAATTGTATTGTATCAATTCCATCATAACAGAAATAGATACGATAAGCAAATAAATCATTTATGCTAATTCAAAAAAAAATAAAATCATTCTAAAATCATTGCTGAAATACCATACCTTGGTTTTAGGGATACGATTCGATCAAGCTATTTTTGAATTAACAATGGCAGTGGCCGCCTCTACATTTTTTAAAATGACAGAGCTTGTAGTCTTTTGCCTTTTATCATTAGCTTGCAGTCTATCATTTTCCTTGGTTAACACATTTACTCGGTCCTCTAAGGACTTGATTCGGGATTGGAGCAGAGGGACATCTGTATAATATCGGTCGAGCCAAGAGTTGCATTCATTGCACTGTGGTTGATCAGGCCATGTAATCACAGGTGAGGAATCTCTTAAATTACCAGTAGTTCCACTGTCGAGCTTGATCTCGGGGAAGTTGGGTTCATCTCTAAGGCATGGCGGGAGGTACATCACATAGTCATAGGGCTTGACTGAACAAAGGCCGTGTGAGTATGGATACTCCTCGGTTAGAAACCGCTCGATTTCGGAATCGAAATCTTCACTCAATAAAATCGGTTTTTTCTCTGTGTTTTTCTTAGGTTTATTGCGAGCACACCTTGATACCCAACGTGCAGCCTTCTTACCCTTGCAATTGACATCATTATTACCCTTACCCTTTTTCTTTGCAGGCCTCTTAATAGGCTTAGTACTGTCTTTTAGACATGAGTAAGGTAGGGTGTCGGGTAGGGTATCGTTCGGGTAGGTCGAGGGTTCAACAGCGGGTAAGCGTGTAGGAGGGGGCACGACAGGCCCGACAAGGGTTTCTGTGACCATGGTTTTGTCAACTTGTCCAATTTTAGGACTGGCAAAGCCATTCCTCAACAAGAAAGCTTCCCAACAGTCGCCACTCAACCTCAAATGATGAGTCACAATAATTTTAATTAAACAGTGGTGGAAGAGGTTGGAGTCGGCTTTCTCCCTCTTGAAATGTTTAGCCCTTTTATACAAACTCCGAAGGAGGAAATGTGGCATATTCAAAGGAAAATCTATGAAAATCATGAGCAGTAAGAGGTGGTAAAGGAAAACTAAACCGTATCTACCCTCGCATGTAATGAACTGCTTGATAATAGCCAACAAATCATGCCATCAAGATTTAAGGGCTGTAACCGACATACCTTTGTCACAACTGTTGATCTTTCTTGAGGTAAACATCAGCGGCCATGGTACTTCATCAACCTTAGAATTTTTAAACCATTTCTACCCTTTGGCTGGCAGACTAGTGGCTGAGCTGAGGAAATCCTCGTTCAATTCAAGTTGGATTTCCCCAACTTTGGCCCTGCATCCATCGAATGTAAGTGCAAATTGATGAACGACTGCGAGGTTGAAACCCTCGAACTTCTCAATAAAAACCTTCCAACCATTTCTTTCTAGGTCCTCTCGGGCGTTATCAAACAACAACAAAGCTTGAACGTCATTGGGTTCGATTCGTACTACTGGAGCCATAGAAAATAGCACAAGATTAATAGGGTAATCGGCAAGGGGGTTTGACAGGGTAGACATAGAACCATTTTCCCGCAGCTTCCCCAAAACAAGCAGAGGCAGCCCAAAATGCAAGGCAGAATGTTAATGTTTATGCGTACGAGGGTGGTGTAGTAATTTGGGACCATGCAAAACTATCATGTCAGCTATACAATCGACGATGCCTTGGTAAAATGTTTCATTCAAATCACAATAGTGTATATCAAAAGCATTGTAAACAACATGTCAAATGGATTATCACATAACCATTGAAAACCATGAAATACATAACCAAAACTCGATCTGAATGTTAAATAAACAATGGAATTTGTATGATTTAAAAGAAACCAATATGTCGAACATTGCACCAAGGATTTGATCAAAGACACCAAAATATCATATAACCATTGCTAAATCGAAACCATATTGATAATGGTCAAATGCAAAGTGAGTGGAGGTTTGGTGTTTTGATAAATGTAGGACCAGTAGTGAGTTGGAGGTAAAAGAGTTATGACCACATAAACAAAAAGATTTATAACAATCCAAAAGATCATTTTAATGCAATCAACATGACTTCCAACTCTAGGTTTTCACGCTTGCAGTCGTGAAAATGAAAATGAAAAGCAGGTATGTGAAAGAGAAAGATAATAGTGTCGTTTTATTTTAAAAAATTGTGATGAGTAATGCGGGTTCAAAACCCTTGTGTAGGAAGCTTGTAAGGAAAAGATAGGAATGAAAATGGCTGCCAACATGGATGGGTACCAATCCATGATAGGGTGGGCATAACCGAAAGGTAAGGCTCTAGTTCAGCCCGACAATGGTTACTTAACGCATGCMGGGTATAACCCTCATTCTCTTCAGTCAAACAATCACAACATGGATGTGAAGGCAGGGCCGAGTAAAAACCCACTTTGTGATCCTTAGTCGTAAGACCAACCAATGTTGAAATGAAGAAAACACAGTGTTGCGAGATGCCCTTAACCATTAAACCCAAAAATCCAAAGACTGGATTTAGTAGCAATGCATGAAGATAGCTTTCCACTCAAGACCGAACAAAAACCCTCCACTTAAACCAACAAGAATAACAAAGAGCTACCACCCAGGGTGATCCATAACTTATATTAATTCAATATTATTGCAAGAAGAACCACAACTCAAGGAAACAATTCTGAACATTTGCAACACTTAGGAAAGAAAAAACCAATACACTTGAGCCAGTATCATTTCATAACCAAAGCAGAGTCATGAATGGCCAAAAAAATAACATACCTGTAATTGAATTCCTTAAAACAAGAGTTGGTCGAGCGGTTCTTCCCTGCTAAAAATCTGGAGCATAACCACAGCAAAAAGATCGAACAATATCCCGACTAAGGTGGTGGCTAATAGGAGGAATAAAGGTGATGTGAAGTAAATGCACATCACCTCCACCCACAATGCATTAATTCATCAGTACATTACAACAAATTAACCATTAATCAAACCATGTATCGAAACCCCCACCACATTAAAAACCAATAGCATGACTTATGCCTTAACATAATTCAAGTCCCATATAATTCAACCATTTGCATAACCAACACCATCATCACCTTTCCAAATTCCATATCGTATGTGTTTAACCATAACCTAATCACAATTGCATAACCACTTACTTGTTAACTAGGCTTTAACAATAATTGTTAATTTTTTCATGCATGTAGTATAGTGAATAGGATAGCTTTAAACTCTTCCCCCTTGGAATTTTTTTATTTCTTTCCCATTGTTTGCATGTAGTATAGTAAAATTTTCGAATTAGATCCCATTTGTTATAGTATTTTGTGCTTCTCTCANTTTCATGCATGTAGTATAGTGAATAGGATAGCTTTAAACTCTTCCCCCTTGGAATTTTTTTATTTCTTTCCCATTGTTTGCATGTAGTATAGTAAAATTTTCGAATTAGATCCCATTTGTTATAGTATTTTGTGCTTCTCTCAAAACTGTCCTTCATGCAATTTCACTAACATGCTTGTTGTGTAGGTGCGATAAGAACATAATAGCATAGGTTGTAGTAGTTATCAGGAATCAACACCTCATAAGCTCAAATCATAATGAATAACAACAATATCTCATCAACCATGTAAGTCATGTCGCATATCATAACAACATTAAAAGTGAATAGATCTGATCTTCAATAGTTCAAGGGGGTCCCACCTACTAGTATTATTTTGTTTTTTATAATAATAGGCTTCAACAACACTTTGCGGGCAAAGCTTCGTTGACAATTTTAATCATCAACAAGGGGTACCTCGAAAATCTCTCCTTCTTCAGCACTACATGGGGAACTGTTGCTTCAGCCACTAGCATTTCTTCTCTGGCTATGAGGGCCTCTTGAACCGATTTTTCTATGGTCATTTTTTGTTCGTCTAGGCTCATGGATCTGAAATTGGTCATTTTGGGATCATCCATCCATCCACCACCTCATCCCAGTCCTAGGCATTTTCTGTGAATATTTCATCTTCGAATTTTTCGTGGGCATATGGCTAGTAGGAAGACACTTGAGAAGCATGTTTCAGGACTAGAACCTTTGGGTCATTCTTGCGGAACCGGTCGGTCTGGAATCAGAATTCTAATTGGTTCGGCCCTTCCTGCTTGGCTTGGGAAGTGTCTTTCACTAGGTAGAAGTCAACATGGAATCCATACGGTATAAATGTCTTCTTTTTATCTTTGACCAGGGTAGCATTGTAACCTTGCAAGATGATCTGGTAGCAGATCACTTCCACCACAAGATGGTCAGGGACATGTTCTGGTAGGAAATGAGGTGCTCAGGTGGCCCCGAATATCCTAATGTAGGTATCGCGCTCATCCAATTACCAGTGGTCAACATTTGATATCACCTTTTTGGCTGGAGCTGATAGTCTCGGACATTCTCTCTTGAAAAGAATAAAATAGATGCATGCGATGAATTCATCGCAGATGAGGGAGTGAGATTTTTTATACCTGTTCTCCCATAAGATGCTGAAATATACATGGACCAGGAGCTCTGCGATGTGCCATCTTAGGTTCATGCCGGTGAAGACTTTTCTGGAACATATGACGTCCAACAAATATGATTCCATGTAGAAGGCTAAAGTCTCCCCTTCTTTCGGTGTCTGAGCCTTTTGTTTGCAAATGCTCATCTGCATGGAAATGATGGCTCCCCAATTTAAGCCACTCCCAGAGATAGCTATTGTGTACGCTAGAGGCATCCATGCCTCCGAAAACCTGGAGAAGTCTTTCTCCCCATACAACCGACAGATGAGTGCCATTAGGAAGATGTATGGTTCTCTTAGGCTGGTTGTTTGGTACCATCTGGAGGTCCAGTTGATAAATTTCTTATCTTCTTGCCACCATGAGGCCATTACCTGGATAGTGTCATGGAGCTCATAGAATTTCACAATGAAATCCATATTCAACCTCTCCTCCGGGTCTCTAATCTTGTATTACTTCTAGACCTCCACCAAAAGGAAAACTCCAATGCACTCACCATTGTCATCATTGATTAGGAACTTCTATGTGTTCATATGGTCAATGAGCCATTGCAACAACTCTATATAGGGAAACCCCGTGGTTCTGCTTGCTTGCTTCCATGTGGTTCGGATATTCGAGAATACCTTGTCGTCAAGCGCTCTCACATCTGGGTCACTGTGTGGAGTGTATTCAGGGAATTCCTCCCGACTGATCTTCTTGAAGAGTTATCCCCAATGTTGGAGTGCCTTCTTGGTTCTTGTGCTTGCCTCTGTGTCTCTAAAGGCTAGAGGTTGAATGAAATACTTCTTTGTGATTTTTTTAATAACTGGTTCTGGTCTTGGAGAAAATTCTAATGGTTTTGTTGCCCCTAGAGAAGAGCCTTCTCCTACCTCTGGTTCTTTCATCTTGGGTGCCCTTAGAGATCGCCTAGTGGTTGGCTTTCGCGAAGGCATTGTTCCTGCAATCAAAATCAATCCTTTAGGTCCTGCGTATCGAGAAACACAGGATAAAAATGTATATATGAAGTGAAAACACATAAAATCCATACTGGTACGTACCTATAACGCTTTCTAAAACTAGTTGTTTGATACTCAAGGTATCTCTGAAGCTTTTGAATTGATCATATTTCTTATCTGGATTCTCTAAAAATGATTTGTGCGTAGAATGGTTTCATTTACAATGGCCCAAGATAATTTAAATGGGGAAGAACTTGCCACTTCGTATCAACCAATTAATTCGGGTGATGAGTGGAATTCAAACAAATTTGTCGTTGAATCTCTGAAACTTGAATGCATCGTGGATGGATGGCAAAGGCATAGAGGGTGATGTGTTATATCATTAATTTCAAATGGTTTTTTTTATTCTCACACGAAGTAGAAACTAATGCGATATTTGACATTAATTAACCTCTTAAAAGCTCATAATCCAATCGTATCTAGCGTTAAAATGTCACATCGTCTTGCTTATTGTGTCTTTTTTTTAGTGAGTGAAGTATCAAGTCAAAAATATATAGGCACAGTTGAAGCCCCTATCAGCTGTGGAAAGAATGAAGTGATCCCAAGAGCAGCGGACCACCCAACTGTTGATTAAGGTTGGTTGTCATCGATGTCAACCCTTGAAGAAATCCCCGTAGCACAAAGGTTTGGGTAATGGACCCAATATTTTTTGATGTAAATATGACTCATTATTTTTTTGTCATGGTTAATAAGAAGTAAATATGGATGAACTCCAAAATGGTCCCCTTATGGTGAAATCCCTCACGGGAAGATGCTTTGCAGAGTAAGAGAACCCATGCTTAATTATGGAATGATGAGATGAAGGACAATGAATTTGTCAGGGAAACTATCCTATAAGGATAGTGCTTGTCATTCCATTTTCGGCGGTATGTGGAACATAGCATAACTCCTCACGGTTAGAGAGTTATGGCCATGAGAAGTTGGAGACCCAAGGTTTGGGTAATGGACCCAAGTTTATTTGATGGGTAACGGTATGAGTTATGATATATTTTCAGATAATACTATTCTATATGGATAGTACATGTCATTCCATTTCTGTTGGTATGTGGAACTTCACATAACTCCTCACAGTTTGAGAGTAATGGCCTTACGAAGTTGGAGGACCCTCATATGTCATCTAGAAGCCCCAAAAGGTCAAAGTAGTCAAAGTGGTTTAAGAGATTTTTAAAGGATAAATAGTAAATTGAAGTGACGAGTGTATTATAATTCAAATTGAATACAAAATAAATTATTTCAATAATAATTTTAATGGAGAAATTAGAAGTGGGTTAACCCTAAAATAAGGAAAGTCAGCCAAGTGACCTAGAAGATGTTTTTAAGGAAGCTACTTGAAGAGTATAAATAAGAGGAAAGGCTCTCTCATTTAACACACACTTGAGAATATTGAATATCTATAGGTTTCTGAGGTAACCAAGGATATCTAAACTGGAATTTGAAGTGAAGGTGAAGAAAAGAAGGCTGAAATGCAAGGAAGTATAAATTCTTTTGATGGTGCTTTCTAAGGTATGTTATTTATAGGTCATCTCACCATTTTCGCTATAACGTTTTCTCTATAATGATTCAAACCGTGAAATTTCTATTCCATTGAGAAAACATATCCAAGTATTTTTGGTAAAAAATTCATCTTGTGGGTCATTGTATTTTGGGATTTACACTCCGTGGAAAATAGCGTTTGTGGCTAGTCTCGAAACTAGTCAAAAACAGGTGTTTCGGGTAAAAACATCGTAACTTATTCATAAAAGATCCAAATATAGTGAGACAAAATGTGTTGGTTAGGGTACAAGATTTAGTATTATGTGTAATATTTTTAGATCAATTCAGAAAAAATTTCGTGTGGGGCACGCTCTACAAGGTCTCTCTCTAGAATAAGCTAGAATTCAACAAGGTATGCCATTTTTGCTATAACGCCTTTTCTGAGAGGCTCCAAGTAGTGACACTTGGATGAATTTCATAAAACACACCGAAGAGCACTGTGTATCAGTTTTAGATCTTTATACATTACAGGTAAAAAGTTATGATTACTTCAAGTTAGGGTTGTTGACTAATCCAAAACTAGGCATGTGAAACTAAAGAAACGTTTGATAAAAATTCTAGTCTCTTGTTGTTAAAGTTAAGGAAGGTTTGCAGGAATGTGATCATATACACTAGGTATATTACAGAGCTACAAATCATATTTGGATGATGAAATTGATGAGGGATTTTGGTTGAGTTACATGTTGAGTACATGGTTGAGACAAGTAGTTGATGAGTTGGCACATACATGAGGTGTANTGCATGGTTGATGCATGGTTCAGATTTATTGGTACAGATTTACAACGGCATATCTCACAGTGATAGTGTGACAGTGGTTCCATCATTCTATTTCTACTTCAAGGTGGCAGGATGGGGCAAGGACAGGTGGTTGTAGCCACCTTCCGGTTGTAGCTGGAGAACATAAGGGGTTGTAGCCTCCTTCTGGTTGTAGCCAGAGAATTGGGGAGTTGGAGCTTCCCTCAGGTTGTAGCCTGAGAAACTAGAGGGTTGGAGCCTCCTTCCAGTTGCAGCTGGAAAAAAAAGGAAGTTGGTGCTTCCAATGAATATAATTCTTTAAGACATATAAGAAAAATCATTATGTGGTTTTCTCCCAATTTGGGTTTCCACGTAAAACACTAGTGTAATGTGTATGTATGTGATTGGTTATTTCTTACTGCTCATTATTGGATAATAATTCAACATTGATATAAAAATTGAAGAAAACGGATTATAATTATGCTATTACTGATTCACCCCCCCCTCTTAGTAATCTAACACCAATAGTAGATCCACACTATCCAGAGAAAAGTTATCGAGGAAATGCAAAATCTCCAACTTGTACAAGAAAAGGCTTACCAATTGTTTACAGAAGTAGAAGGCCAAGGAGAAGAGCTAGAGAAGGTTGTCACTATAGCTAAACAACGTTTAGAGGGACCTAGCAATGATGTAGTCATATAAGAGTTTGTTGAACAGGAGGTCCTAGCACAACAACAAGTCAAAGTAGATCGAGCCCAACTCGAGGATTTTGAGGTAGAACTACCTAGATCAGAGTGACTCGGGACGAATCACATGTGAGTGTTTGGGGCCTGTTGGCCCTTGACTAAGTTTTGGGAGATCCTTGGTCAAGTTTGACCTATTTTGGGACTTCGATGGCCTGTGAAAGACAGAGCGCAAGATGAAGAAAATATCACGGGATCTCGGCCCCTTTTTGGGTCCTTTTTGGGATTTAGGAATATGTAATGGGTATGGGAATGTCGTCCCATGGGTTTACCCATGTTTAGGCCTATTTTGCAAAGTATAAATAAGTATCTAGGTGACATAAGTAGGGGTTCCATAAGCTAAGTGCTAAGCTCAAGTATGGTTTGTAGTTTCTCTGTGCATATTGTGAGAAACTTGTAGAGCTAAGTGCAAGTGGTTGTAATATACTATGAAAGGCTTTGTGCTAGTCCTAGCTCGAGGAAGGAGGATCTGGCGAGGTGCGCATAGAACTCGTGTCCTATGAAAAGTAGGGTTTTTGTGGCTCTGTGCATGTAGTTAACTGATTGAAGCTAATAAAGAAGAAGAGTTGGTGGACGTAGCCCCGGGGTGGGGGTGAACCATGTAAATACTGTGTTATTCCACTCTGTGTGATGTTCTGATGTGTTTATGTCTCTCTTTACTTAATAAGTTCTTTGATATAGATAGATAGATCTGTCTATTCCTTGTTCTTATGATGACCATGGATGCTAGATATGACATATGTGAACTTGCTTAGGGCTCGAATATGCTAAATCTAATCTATTTCTTTATGATAAGTGCTTAGATACATTAGATCTGGGTGAATGTTGTGATGCTTTGTTTCATCTACAAAGTAGATATTGGTTAAATAATGATGAAATGATGATGTTAAGTGCTCTATTAAGTATTGTAATCACAGATCTATGTCCCAGCTAAGGTTTCATACACTGGAGTCCTACAACCACCCCTGCCTCTACCTCGGGTGAGACTTCATCTGCTTCGCAGGTGTTACTGAAAGGGCCAGTAGTTAGGTTTTTGTTGGTACATTGTTGTAGCATTGAACCCTGGGTGTGCCCTTGTGCCAACAAATGGTTCTGTTGCCGAGACTGAAACTATGATTGTTGGGAACTGAGAAAGAAGAAGCTTTGTGAAAAGATCTGACCTGAAATTGTGAAAGCTCTGTGCGTAGATCTGTTTCTCTAGTGTGCAGTACTCTACTTAGTTTGACAAGATTTGTGCTAAGGAAAAGAAGTCTGATCTGAAGAAAAGAGGTAAGATATGAAAGCTTTATGCTCTAAGAAAGGTAAAAGTGAGAATTTTTTATTAAAAGAGGTAAGATCTGAAAGCTTTGTGCTCTGAGAAAGGTAAAAGAGAGAATTTTTTATTAAAAGAGGTAAGATCTGAAAGCTCTATGTTGTGATCAAGGTAAGAATAGATTTTAAAGATTTATGCTCTGTAGAAGTAAGATAAGTGGAAATTTTTGTTTCAACAGTATGGATCTAGGTATGTTTGATAGATTCTATCATAACTTGAAAACTAGGGTATTAATAGATGAAAGAAGATTTGATATGAGTAGATCTGATAAGAATAGTGAAAAATATGTTATACCTATGCATAGAAA
Organism: Picea sitchensis; assembly: GCA_010110895.2. Classification (NCBI taxonomy): domain Eukaryota; kingdom Viridiplantae; phylum Streptophyta; class Pinopsida; order Pinales; family Pinaceae; genus Picea; species Picea sitchensis. The sequence continues at coordinate 38,014 of SNQJ01S0028224.1, read as the reverse complement.
GAATATTTGGATTAATAAATGTATGCAGGATCCTAGAAATAAATGTTTGCAGCTTAGCTACCATGATCCTAGCGCGCAGTACAGGAAAGGCTAGGTATCATTTAAAAGGAAGAGAGGATTAACCCTCTGTTATAGTTGCAGAAGACTGGGACATTTTTCTAAGGAATGCCCTGGGAGAAGACCTAGTTGTATTTGTTGTAAAGTTATGGACCATGAAGTATTGGATTTCCCTAGAATGATTGCTAAATTTGAAAGAATGAATATGAACCAAGAAAACCCTAAGGCAGATCCAGAAACTAAGATTATGACAGAGTCCCATAAGGAATCAGAGAAAGTATTGATATAGATGAAATAAACCCTGACTAACCATCGACATGTCATATTATCAGAGATATTAAAAGAAAAAGAATGAATTGAAGCAAGAATAGGAGACTTCAACATTGATTGTGTTCTATATGAGGAAACATGGGTGAATATCATGACAGAGAGAACTTGGGAAGCTATAGGGAGGCCTTATATGATTCCTTCACTGGGAGGAATGGGATTATTCAGAGGAAAATTGATAACCCTATGTGGAAGACTTACCAAGCTACCTATGAATGCCAATGGAACTTAGACAAAGGAAGATTTTGAGATTATTGAATTTATTGAGAATAGTTCTCCATTTACCATGCTACTAGGAAAACCTTGGATTGAAAGAGATCAGGCCAGAAGGCAAGAAGAAGACGAAGTTTTAGAACAGAAGAAGCAAGAGTTAAAAGAATTCATGACTAGAAGGATCGCACACTTGATTGAAGAACAAAAGAACATATCAAAGCTATTTAATACCAGAGACCTAGATGTCGAAGTTGAAAGAACACTAGAAGACCCACATAAGATTGAAGTACCTATTCTAGATAAAGAATAAGGATCACCCTCGAATCTTAGGAAAGAATCTCAACAACGCAAAGTAACTATGCCAAAAGAAGATAAGAATCAGAACGAAAAAAGGCATATCGAGATGAAGCTCACTGGTAAGAAGGCTAGAAAGCTAAGTAAGAAGTGAGATAATATCAAACATTTCTAGAAGGTTCTAGAGGGAACCTCGTAGAAGGAAAATTTGCAAATTTGGAGCTTCATCGGGATATCAGAACAACATCACATGGCACTTCACCATGGTGAAGAAATATAGGCATTGGGTACATTATAACCATTAGACCAATGCTCTGAATGGGTAGAAAGGAATTTATGGTCAGACATCTCACCATCATATCGTTGGAACTGCACCATAACGGACATAACAGAGTTAATGAAGGTTTCTAACCCGTTGCAAGAGATTCGTTGCCAAGTTACCTATTTATCCCATCGCGCCATGCACCGAGAACACTTTTGCCAACCGAGAGTTTGAGAGCGCAGACTAAGTTGATTTTATGCAATGATCATCGCCCTCTTTCTCTCTATCCCATTAATGTTTCTAAGTTACCCTCCGAACCCAAGATTGTTAACCCCAAGCGTGTATATCAGATGATTTGAGCACTGCAGAGAAAGTTGTTGAAGAAGTTATGATCGAACTCATGATTGAAAGAGTCATGTCAATGTATACAAGTGTACAAGCATCATCGACGAGAGTACTTCCAGCCTCTCCATCCACTGCTTACGGAGCCGGACCCTCTTAGCCATTAGATGAAAAAGAAACCAAGCACAGGGATGATCTAGAGAATGAGAAATTGATTCTGACCATATTACCCGCCTATATACCACCTCTGAGCAGCACATTAAATCGATACAGCATGCCCATATATTTTGAATACACCTTGGTTACAGCATACCTCCCGAAGGGGATACGCGTAGTTTGAGCATACCAAGATAAGATTGCAGCGTTGAAGTTTAGTGAATTCAACCTTGGAGATCGCAAAGTATATAACATGTTCGTCGCACATAAGTACCTGACCAGAAATAAGGGGAATAATTCGAAGATAATCCACTAGTCGTGGACTATGAACCTCGCGCAGTCCACCTTGCTAAACTTCATGAAGATTCCCCACTTCGAAAGACACCAGGAGGTGAATGCATGTGTCAAGTTGTTGTTTTCTTGTTACCATGGAGGTTATTTGTGGCTAAACCACCGTATAATAGTTGATCCAACATTGATCAATCAGATCATGGTCTTGAGTATGCAAGGACTTGATCCACAAGATTTTACCCTGGAAAAGCCATGGATCGCGCTCTAGCACAGAGGATCAAGGACACTTATGGTGATGTCGATAAGGGAATGCGAGGCCACAAGGTAGATTCTATCCAGAGTGGCGCAGTGCACCTCACTTGCCAATTGATTGCAGGGAAGTTAGTATGAAAGAACCGACCTACCCAAGTCACCAATTTTGTAGTCAACCTCATAGAGCAGTGCACGGAAGGCCTTCAGATGAACTGGGCGAAGTACCTGGTGAACCAGTTGGAACTTGACTGTAGAGAAGCACAATATCAAGGATATGAATTTCATTTCAGTTGGCTCTTGATCCTTATAGATTTTATTTCCTAGGAGATGTCGGAAGGTGTGACCTTCCCGGACATCGAGCCTTTTGAACCACTAGCCGCAAAGTTTAGTACATTGTGATATTCAAATGCTATGAATAAATAGTGGCAGAGAAATGTTGTTTTTCATACCTACTACACTCAGCTAAATATATCCATACAGTCTGAACCTCACATAACCCCGAACACTCTACACCAGTTCAGGCTTTTGATGAAGTTCAGTGTAGATCGACATTTTATTTACATCACACCGTGCACCGGTGAACACAAGCAACAACTTCAATCCTACTATAAGCTAAAGGAGGAGGACTTGGAGGAGATCAGTAAGGAATTTTCAACGAATCTCCTTATTCTAGTAGACCCTGCGGAGATATCTGACATTGACAGCTCAGAAACTATGCAGGATACACTCGGACCTAGCAGGACAAAAAAGACCGAAGAGGTCCAATACATAGAGAGTGCATCTGTGAAGATTTATTCCATATCACTAGATCAAGGAGGTGATGGTGAAGAGTTGAATGACAAAGAATTTTCACAGAATAAAGGAGACGAGGTTGACCCCCTGAAGAAGAGGAAAGGTTCACCTCTAAAAACTTCCTCCCGGAAGAAATCGAAATCCACCATGACCAAGATGCAGACTCTCCTCACCTCCGATGACTTCGACTTCCTCATAGCATCCCTACAAGATGCTTCACTGGAAATAACAAAGAAAC
>SNQJ01S0028223.1:73566-94410 GCA_010110895.2 Picea sitchensis | reverse complement strand
ATCCATCTTCATCTATGCATTCTCATCAAGGAAAATACATATTATATTACATCAATCATCGATCAATCAATCCTTTGGCATCAATAAATCAATGACATCAATCAATCAAACCATTGACATCAATGACAACATGATCCAACATCTACACCTCGCCCGATGGTTCCCTCTTGTAATAGCTTCGAATTACTTTTCGAGAACCCCTTCGCATTGCAATTTTCCAAATAGCTATGAACGTCGTAGCCGGCATATGAAGATGCATGGTTTCCAGCAAAAGAAACTAAGAGCACAGACAAAGATGGTGTCCAACAAAATTTGGAGGTAGGGACCCCCACCATTGAAAAACAACAATATGGAAACTTACCCATCACTGAGGGATGACAAGAGGACAACCCCAAAAACTCAAAACCACAATAACATGTCTAACAACTTACAAAGTTGAAGAACAACAAACAAGTGAACAACTATGAAGATGTCCGACTGCAACTGCAGGACCTCAAATTTGCATATTTGAATCAAACAAGAACAACAATCATGGAACCAAGTAGCGAACACGCATCGACCACTAAAGCAGCAATGTCGAGCATCAAAAAAATGGAACGAAACTATATCCCAATGCATTTGCACATTAAACGTTTAACCTGTCAGGTAAACACTTAATATTGTTAGGACCGCCTAAGGGCGTAGCCCTGTACAAACATTTAAGAAAAAAATGCAGCGTCGCAGGCCTGTTTTCTCAAAGCGCACAACAAGAAAACAAAAATCACACATACTAATATGGTAGACAATGTATTTTAGCTAGCAGAAATTGCTAATGGAAACATTCGAACTAATGCTAGCATTAATCCACCTTCGACCATTGCATAAGAAAATATATGATTCTAAAAGACCATATACGATGAAATACTTTGGATATGCCAACATATATAACATTGGGAATAGCAAAGCTAGAAAAAATACCTCCAATTCGTTGTCCAATCACATCTTGACAAACATGGTACTTTTTATTATATAAAAATCAACGGAAGATGTCTGACTACCATCAAAAAAATGGAATGAAACTATATTCCAACGCACTTGTATAATAAACATTTAAGACTATCAGACCTGTTAGGTAAACACTTAAGACTGTCAGGACTGTCTAAGGGCCTAGCTCTATACAAACATTTAAAAAAAAATGCAGTGTGGCAAGCCTCTTCTCTCAAACAAAAATCATACATACTAATATGGTAGACAATGTATTCAAACTAGTAGAAAATGCTTAGGGAAACATTCGAACTAATGCTAGCATTAATTCACCTTTGACCAATGCATAAGAAAATATATGAATCGAAAATACCATATACAATTCAAATACTTTGGATATGCCAACAAATACAACATTGGGAATAACGAAGCTGACAATAAGACCTCCAATCCATTGTCCAATCAAATCTTGACAAACATGGTACTTTCTATTATACGAAATTGATGTTTTCACTTCCCTTGTTCCAACAATAGATAATATGCAAATATTTGTGGTCAATGCACAATTTAATACCAGGTCAACGATTTATCGATCGCTATAGTTCCTCTTTTTATCGATCGCTATAGTTCCTCTTTTCCTACTGCAGGAACTAATAATGGCTTAGTAAGTTTATGAAACTCATGAATAGTCAAGGATATTTCCAAAGGTTGAAAGTGAAATTTTATATATAATGTATTTGTAGAAAAAAAAGAGTTGTCTAAGTATTAATATTTTTTGTTGTTTAAAATCTAGTTTTGAATACATAAATAGAATTAACATGTTGAAAAATCACTGAAGAATTAGGATTATACAAAAATAATCACTCAAATATAAGATCTAACATTTTGATGAGGAAAAATATCCTAGATTTGAAACACCTTCCTTTCATAAACTATGATAAAAAATGGAAGTGGTCATAATGGAAGATAACTGCTTTTGGTGAGAGATAAATGATCTATTTAGTATTCAGTCAACTTCAACATAATGTGCTATTAAACTTGTTGTTTGTTTTCAAAACGTAAGGTTGATAATGTTATGATTAATTAAAAAAAACATTTTTATAATTAATAATTTCTTCATTAGGTTAAAAACTAGCAGAGCAACAAGTTCGTTGTTGGTGAACGATAAAATTTCCTGCTTCGTAAAAAGCCCCAGGATAGTTAAAAGAAATCCTAATTGAGACAGTAAAAACGTTAGGCCCAATTGGTGTAATAAATAATTGACCGAACAAATGATGTAGTAAATAATTTGATCCCTCGTTATTAAGTTAATTTCATTAATGAATTTCAATAATGATTAACCATTATGTTTTGACATGTTAGAAATATAATCTATAAAATTGTGATTTTTAATTTCTTGTGACTACTAAATAAACAAATTAAATCTTGTCCATAAAAACCCAATTAAAAAATGATTAAATCTGACCATTGTCAATAAATATACTCTTTTCAACCTAAATAAACACTATAAAGATATAATAAGTAAAGTAAACAACATTGCATAACAACAATAAAGATAATCTAATTGTGATCTCTAATTTCTTGTGACTACTAAATAAACAAATTAAATCTTGTACATAAAAACCCTATTAAAAAATGATTAAATCTAGCCATTGTCAATAAATATACTCCTTTCAATCTAAGTAAACAATATAAAGATATAGTAAGTAAAATAAACAACATTGCATAACGGCAATCCATGTTGCATGTGCAAAAAAAAGAAAAACATAAGTAAACAATATAAAGACATAGTAAGTAAAATAAACAAGTAGTGGCAACCTATGTTACTTTTGTAAGAAAAATAGAAATCTAAACATGATAAGACTGATTTTTAAATGGTTATTTTCTATTTTCAAATGTTGTTTAAATGATTATTTTCCATTTTCCATTTAATATTTAAAATGTCATCATCTCAATTGTTGTTGAGACTTTATGATAGCTATTAAAAGTTTATGATAACTTGTATAAAATGAAACCTTGTAAATTAAACATAAAATACTTAAAAGTTACACAACAACAATAATTTTAGTGTAAGAAGCAAGTATTGAAAGCAAGAGTTTCATAGCACTCCAAGAAAAATGTAACATTCCTACTATGTAATGCAATGGTTATTTAATTATTACAAGGAGCATGAGCTCTAAATACTCGCTTATGTGTACTTTTATTTGAAACACTTTTGTGTAGATACACTTAGTTGGATTGTCTTTCTATTTGGCATTTCATCTTAAAAATACCTGTTCTATTATTAAAATTACCAAAGAAAATAAAAAGATTTATATGAAATAATATATATAGTATGATTTAAAGGTTGTAAGTGCAAGTACTATATTATTTAAGTGTTTGAAGTTATATGAAATTATCTTTGTTGGAAATATTAATTCTTACTTGTCTTGTGTTTAATATTGATATTGCTCATCATAGAATATATTAGTTATTGTAATCTCTAATTGAAATGTTTAGTTATGAGTTTCTTAAATTTAATTTGTGTAGTTAAGATATTATCTCAACTAGATGAATTATATGATTAAAATAACTTGTCTATCTTAAACCAAAATTTATTGTATTTATTTTAATTAATACAATATATATAGTTTTTGTGTGTTGTACAATATTGCTACTCTCCCTAATGGCTTAAATCCCTCACGGCATGGCTAGAAAAATGTGAGAACATGGAGAGTGGATTCTATGTAAATAGGTTATTTTGTGTGAAAATAGAGTGTTGTTGTCTGTATTATTGTTGTATGTATTATTGTCCGGTTGCGTGGAAGTATAGTGAGCAGTGAGGTTGGTGTGAAATCAATTTTGTGAGAGCTGTGCGAGATCTTTCCGTCTTTGTGTGAACGTGGTGACAATAGTTTGTTTGGCAGAGCGTGTGAAGGAGAGCCGCAGACCTATGTTGGAGCCCGAATTCGAATTGACGGAGGAGTTCAAGAAGAATGTTGACCTAAAACATTTGCAGAGGAACTTATGCAATGAATAAATCGCAGGGGAACGTTCTGGTTTGTGGTGGCGTATGAAAAACATGGATGAAATTGGAGAAGCCGTGGAATCTAAGATGATTAGTGATCGGAAAGAGTGCAACCTATGGGCACGGAAGGCTCACAAGAATATAGTAAAATATTTATATTCAATCAAGGGATTGTGTTAATTATTTTTTAAATATATTATCATTATTTTTTATTTATAAATGATGATGGATATTTAAAATCAAATAATGTCATGTTGTAAAGATTAGGCGTCGATACATTCAGTATTTAGATAATTATTCTAGATAACTCACGAAGTACAACAGATAGCATCCTATCAAATTCAGAGGGGGGTAGGGTATGTATACCTTCGTAGACTTTACGAGTCAAATGGTTGGGCGGAGGGGGGTCCCTTGTCCCACAAACAAGGGGGTCTCATACACCAATTTGGTGTGTTGACTTGGCCGTGACCTTAAAAATAGATTATTATTATTATTATTATTATTTGGGTAGATGGAAGTTTGTCAATAGAGTGATTAGTAGTTTAGTCATTACAAATTAAAAATTGATATGTTAATCTGAGTAATTTGAGTTCAAAGCTCTAAGGAATCAGGGGAGCTATTGAGGCAGCTTGATGATGTTAGTAGTTTAGAATATTTCTAAATGATTAAGAAATGATGATGAAGATTTAGATAAGTATTTGTTAAGGGAGGGTGTTGGAGATATTAACTCCTACTTGTCTTGTGCTTAATATTGATATTCCTCATCATAGAATGTATTAGTTATTGTAATCTTTAAGTGAGATGTTTGGTTATAAGTTTGTTAGATTTAATTTCTATCTTTGTGTGTGATTGAGATATTATTTCAACTAAATTGATTGTATGGCTAAGATAATTTATCTATCTTAAGCCAAAGCTTATTATATCTATATTGATTGATTAATAGTGGTGTGTACAATATGGCTAATCTCCCAAAATTTAGTTTCTTCTTGTTGTAACAAATTACTGAATTGTTAGTTGCAGGTCTAAAACGTTAAATAATCCGTAGTTTATAATTTTGACTTCAAGTGTTTTATGTTTAACTTAACAAATCTACATACGTTTTTTTTTAATTTCTTGGATGTGCAGAAATATATGAGTGATGTAATTATGGTGCTTTCTTTTTTCTACTTATAATGCCAAAAAAATTGCAACTTTCTAGTGGTTTTCTTTCATTACTCTCTTAAAAGGTATAACCAATAGTGCACATTAGAGAGGAGGCTCTAAAAACGCCAAAGGGCCATTTAGTTGTATTTATTTCCTCCACCCATTTTCCATTGAAAATTTGATGGAATTCTAATTATTTCTCATAAAGAAATGGTTGAAGAAAGAACATTTTGAACCATTCATGCGAACAAGGCCGATCCTATGGAGTCGAATCAACCATTCATTTGCTCAAGCGACTTGTCAAAACTCTTAGTTGACAAAAACATGGATAAAGTCGAAAAATATTACACATATCAAGTAATCAATGAAATGAATATAATACAATAATATGGTTAAACACAAAGTCTAATTGTGTCTTTTGTTTTTAATACAAAAAAGTGACTAATCTAACAGTAACGGTGACAGTTCAATTAAAATGCTTCTGAACTATCTCAATCTTTGTTGGGGATTGGTTGAGAGATTTTAAGGTAATAGTTACAACTCTGAACTGTCTCAAGCTTTGTTGGTTGGCCATTGGTTGAGATAATTTAAGATTTCACGTGAGAAACAAGGGGAGTTGCAAAGGTAACAAGTCCCTGCCTTCGAGGTTGAATTGAAAATATCAAAAACAAGCTTTGTTGGTTGGCCATTGGTTGAGATAATTTAAGATTTCACGTGAGAAACAAGGGGAGTTGCAAAGGTAACAAGTCCCTGCCTTCGAGGTTGAATTGAAAATATCAAAAACATTGGCAACATGAAGAACTAAAAAGCTCAAGTCTATGTTCAAACGCATGTGCATATGAGTTTGTATAAATAAAAAATAGAAGGAGGAAGCTGATAGTAACCAGGTATATCATATACCATTTTGAAAGATAATTTGATATGTCATTTCAAAAAATAGCTACGTGGATCTCTGCTTATCCCTCCCCCAACACGCGTACTGAAGACAACAGAGACCATGTGCAATTAAATATAAACGCTACATTTGTTTTATAGGTTTTCCATTACCCGAAATAGTGATAGTTCTAGCTTCAATCGAGTTTCATTGCAGAAAAAATAACAAAATAACAAGATGTATTTGATGCAGTGCGTTCTTAATTTGGCGTTGCCTCCCATGACAGTAGCCTTCTTATCACGGATTGTGGGTGCTAAAAATGTTCATGTCATTGTTGCGGATGTGACCAAAGATGAAGACTGTAAGAGATTTGAGACTATCAATCTCTATGGTTGTTGTAAGAGCCCTTTCTCAATTCTAAAATGTTCTTGTAGTCCTCTGTGTATATACAATGTTGATTTAATAGAAATTAATGCACTAATTGTGGAAACCTGTACAAAAGTATTAAAAATGCTTCTTTTATTATAACTACGTGAACCAATGAGACTTAGAGAGTTATTATAACAACGAAAGTAGAAAACAACCAATTAACTTTTAGTACATAACAAACTCAAAAGGTCTATAGTGTAGCTATTGAAAGCTATTTATCTCAAAATTATAAATTTTGAATGGATAGCCATTCAGTTAGGAGTTTTTAAATGCGGATAACTTGGGTCGTTTATTAGAAGGATTAATGAAAAGTAATATGAAATGTGGCCATTTAACTTTCGAAGATCAACAAATGAAATAAATACAAATTCAATTCTCAACTCCAATCAGTCTGAGACACTCGTAAAAGGAAAGGAAACAAGTGTCATTTGGCCATAGTACATAGAAATAACTCGACACATGGAAACAAGCATGTCCATATGGTGACTTCCCCTCTAAACGTGTGTTTGAAATGAAAACGGCCTGAACAACTAGATTTGGCAAGCATTAAATTAAAATGTCATGATCTCAATACTCTCATCATGAAACCGCTCTCATGTTTTGCATTTCAGTTGGTATATAAGTCAGTCATCCATTCGTCTTCTTCATTAAAACTGATATGTGTTACTGATTCCTGTTGTGGTGCTAAAAGAGTTTGCAGAATTTTTATTTTGTATTTTAATTATGCCCATTCAGATAAACTAACAACATTGTGCATTTAAATAAACTGACAATTGACAACAATGTTCTATATTTTGATAACAGCTGGATGTCTTCCCATATCCAAATGGCTCATGATTTGAAAGATGTGGTGCATGTATATACTCCTCCTTTCACACATTTACAAATTTAAGTGTAGATACCAAGTTCCATTGATACCAATCTTCTCTCACTAGGAACCATATGCATATTTACAAATCTTAAGTGTAGATTCCAAGTTACATTGATAGCAATCCGCTCTCACTAGGAACTATACGCCTATGTTTTGTGCGACTATCTACTTTCTTCATTGCCTGGAGATAGACCAATTTCTTGTCGGGAGAATTCTTTCTCTGTTTCCTAGAGATAGACAAAGTTCTTGGTACGAGATAGATTGTTAAAGGTTTACCATATTGTCAAGAATATCTAAATCTAGGCAACTACAATCGACAGGACGACATGGCACGACACAAAACGACAATTGAAAATCTAGATATACCCTTCCCTTTAGACAAATTACATCAATATCTTCGCTCTATGATCATGCCCCTCTACACCAAATCAAAGCAAAGACACTGATTTGTTTTCGAGAACAAATGCAACTTGACTCATTTGTTCTTCTGTTATAATTACGTTCATGGTTAGTTTCCTCCAGGTTCAAATCTGTCTTGAAAGAACATAGGGTCAAACCAAATATCCACCATATGGAAGAATTCATTGTTTATAGAAGCCGGGGAGAAGAAATAATTAATGGATTACACTTATACGTGGGTAGAAATGGATCTGCCTCCCGTGGTTTCTGTAAGCAGATGTCAGTTTGCCAGAAATTTGGAGACGATTGCAGAGGAAATGATGACCGCGAACTTGAGGTGAATTCATATAATCATTGCTTGCTCAATCTTGCCAATTCTCTAGGAAATAGATATGGAACTCAATATGTGCTTGATGGACTTCTTGACATGATATTGACTTGCACTTAGATATCTTTGCAAAAATCAATTCAGTGACTTAAGGTTTTTTGCCTGGCTATCGTTGATCAGATTGCACTAAGATATCTCTGCAAAAAACAAATTAGTGAATTAAGTTTTTTTGTCTGTCTATCGTTGATCAGATTGCTACATACAACAAATTTCTTAATCTTTTTGACTGGCTACCGATGATTAGAGTGTTGTATACAGAAGCTTTGGAATGTCAGAATAATTTTTTTGAGTTACTAGGTATATAGGTTTAGGATTTTTTATGTTAAAATTGGACATTTCAAACCATTGAATATATATAATCATGAAAAAAAAACTATAAATTACAGGTGAAGATGGAATTAATGGCTTACACTTCTCTGTGGGTAGAAGTGGCTCCGCCTCCCGTGGTTTCTATAAGCAGACACTGGTTAGCTAGAAATTTGGAGATGATTGCAGAGGAAATGAAAAAAATTTGGAAAGGATTGTAGAGTAAATGACAACCACAAACTTGAGGTGAATTCATATAATCATTTCTTGCTCAAGCTCTCCAATTCTTCGGGAAATAGATATGGAACTCAATCTATGCTTGATGGCACCCGTGCTTGATGGAATTCTTGACATGATGTTGACTTGCACTTAGATATCTCTGCAAAAATCAAATCAATGACTTAAGGTTTTTTGTCTGCCTATCATTGATCAGATTACACTCAGATATCTCTGCAAAAAACAAATTAGTGTCTTAAGTTTTTTTTTATGGATATCGTTGATTAGAATGTTTCATACAACAACTTTCTTAATCTTTTTTACTGGCTACTGCTGGTCAGAGTGTTGTATACAGAAGCTTTGGAATGTCGACATAATTTTTGTGAGTTACTAGGTATATAGGTTTAGGATATTTTTATGTTAAAATTGGACATTTCAAACCATTGAATATATATAATCATGAAAAAAAACTAGAAATTACAGGAATGTGTTTATATATATATATATATAGTCGGGGAAAATAAACAGAAGAAGGAAACTGTATTTTAATGGTGAATACATAATTAATGGCTTACACTTCTCTGTGGGTAGAAGTGGCTCCACCTCCCATGGTTTATGTAAGCAGACGTCGGTTCTCCAGAAAGTTGGAGACGATTGCAAAGGAAACGACGACCGCGAACATGAGGTTAATCTCCAGGAAATAGATATGGAACTTAATCTGCGTTTGATGACACATGCATTGATGGCACGAGATCCTTCCTATAAATTGGCAGGCAAGAGAGCCTTGAGTCTTTATAACGTGAAGCTTAAGAGGAAATCTTTATAACATGAAGCTGAAGAGGAAAGCCAGGGTTGTCATAGAATCTAGCAGGGAAGCTAGTACTGGCACTTAGCAAGGTGATGGTCACAGGCATGGGCAAGGTCACAGAAATAGGTTGTATTACAGGCATAATTATAGCAATCGGTCATAACACCTGGTGAAGCTCAAGATCACGCCTGGTGAAGATCGTAACACCTGTGAAGTCGTTGCCATGAGGATATGTACGTAACTTATATCAGCTAGGGACGATGCATGGAAAACATTTAACGTTATCGAAATAATTCTAACTTGAAAGTTAACATTACTTCATATTGAATCTGAGTTCCTAAGTTTACATTCAAACTAGTTAAATTATGTGGAAATTTATCCTAACTTTGCCTCATATTGCCTCGATATGAGGCCAAATAAGATGTCAAATTGAAAACTTATGGTAAAATATGAAATACAATTCCACAAATTTATGACTTAGCAAAAACTTTAGGTTAAATGGGTTGGTTTTAGTGCCAGATTAATAGATCGATAGAGAACCGATTACTATAAGTCCCTACCAGCCCGAAGGGTAGGGACTAATAAGAAAGGACCCACTAATCACAATGTCACAAACATATGAATACATTGAGTTGTGTGAATTGAATTGTTTGAATTAAAAAGTTTCCAATACTAAGGAATATACAAGACAATTGTATTACAAAGTAATAACAATCAATAATTGGATTCCTTTTTAGCATGATGAAGTACTTTTTAGACTTTACTTGCTATGTTATGTTCCTTTACCTTCTAATGCACAACTAGAAAGTCACGACCATGATGAAATTATTCCCCTTAAATTGATCCATGACACATGTTGCATAGGGAAAAGTATAATGTCCTCAGGCATTTAATGCCCACTGTGAAAATCTTCTATGTTTTCTTGAAAAGATGAAACCTAGACTTAATTGATACCATAGAGATTGATATAGTGGTAGTGGGGGAAGGAGAAGCTACGTGAAATAAGGAGGAAAATCGATGTAGTGCATCCATCCCATACATTCAATAAGGATGAAAACCAACACAATGGATCCATCCCTTTTGTCCTTGTATGATAGTGAACAATTCCATTTCCATGAGACAAGGAAAGCGAAGGGAGCAAGAAAAACCATGATTTTTTCTATTTCCTTCGTAATGCAGGGAATGCAAGGTAAGAAGCAAGTGCTGGAATCATACATGTATCAATTCAGGCATGTAACTTAGTATTCTATATTTTGTTTTATGCAAATTCGAAGACTACATTTTTTGCCTTAATTAATTACCTATAACCATGGTGTTTATGGAGGCTTTACAGAACTATTGTATGAAGAGAGTAATCTCTGAGGCTTCAAGCACTCTAGGATTTGAATAATTTCCTAAGGATCCATCCAATGTATATATTTTACACTTATCTGAAATATGTTTTCTTGTTGAGGAAACAAGGAAATATCCATTTAGTTGATAAACTATACATGATGCGTATAAAATTGGAAAATTGGGATTCAGTCATTCAAAACATAAATTGAGCTTGAAATGAAGAGAATTTCCTTGTGCATGTCTGGCACTTGTACTTCAGTTCTTGATCTATACAAGTCTAATCAAAGTGGGTATCCATGAGTTTCTTGGTTATGACCCTTTTCTTCAGTCTATTCGGTTTGAATGAGTTGATGGGATCCTCAATATCTAAGGTTTCCATATATTTTCACTTCGAGAGGGATCCTTCCCTAGCATTGGCAAACATCATGAAGGAAATATTTCGTGGGTTGATAAACTATACATAATGCACAAAAAAATGGGATTCATTCATTCAAAATCTAAATTGAACTTGAAATGAAGATAATTTCCTTATGCATGTCTTGCACTTGTACTTCAGTTCTAGGTTCCCTAACATTTCTAATACATTATGTAGTTCTTAATACAAACGTATGTGTTTCACAAATCATAACATGGATAATGAAAAATGGCATACTATCCATAATATTCTCATTTTTTACATTTAACATTACAATGCCCTCTTCGAGCATAATTTTTTATAAAAACATTCCTACTCTGTAGCAATATTGCATACCAACTATTAGGGAACTCGCTTGCTTGGTGGGAATTCAAGGAGCCCCAATCCTTCATCATTTTGTTGAATCACTTTCTAGGGTTTCCATAGTTTGAGATTTTAACCAGGAATCATGATTCATAAACACAAATATGTCTCTAATTGATGATAATTTGAGGCCATGGTTTCATAATATATCTGTCATGGAGTGGCTTATCTTTGGATTAAATTTTCTATCAAATTTTGCAATTTCCTTCTCCTTAGTGGTGGTCGTGAGCTTGCATGGTGTGATTGACCCAAGTAAGGAAAGGTGTGATTGACCCAAGCAAGGATTTCTAGAATAGTTTTCATATTTGATTGTTTAATTACATGCTAGAATATACCATTAACATCCATGACATGCAATCATTGTTAGGTTAGTAGTAACATATGGATTAAATATCAATGTCTTACTAGCAATGTAATTATATGGAATCTATGCAATGCTGAGAATAAAATGATTTTTGTAGAAAGGATATTACAATATTCACATATACCAAGTGAAGCTCCAGTGGTAATAAAATATTCTAGACCACCTCATGAATGTCCACCTAAATGAAAAATATGCCTTGACAACTTGCAAGTATGAGCAACAAATAAGAGATAGCATGAAAGCAACTTTTTCTAGTATTTATTCTATAGTTCTTCCAATTTCAATATACCTCAACATACTTGTGGATACATAAAAATTTACATGAAATACAGTATTTGAAATTTTGGGGTATACTACCAAACAAAAGAAGATATTTGGACTTCCATACTTGTATGCAAGAAATATCAAGAGACTAAAATGGATGAAATGCATGCAATATTAGAACACCGCTTTACTCAATTATGATTGGATGCATTATGCCAAAGTGATTAACCACAAAATATCTCATATGTCACAATATATATGCCTATTCCAAATTCGTTCACTGCAAAATATCTCATATGTCACAATATCTATGGCTAGGAATCAATATTATTAGAAGTGTAGGATCTACAACCAATACACCAAGGTGGCATGCACTGGATGTTAAAATAGATTACCCATATTCCATTAATATCTAAGATTAAAAGAAAAATTACATTGGAGTATGTAGCGCTACGAAATTTCCCGATGCCACCATTAGGTTGAACATCTTCAATATTGTAGCCTAAGGGGGCTTCGTATTGAGGGAAATTACTACTGGACTCCTTTTTACCACCTATGGTCTCCATCAAAACATTCAACCTTTCTACAAATAAAAAACAGAGAAAAAACACACAAGGATCAATCAAAACTAATACATTTTAATTACAATGAAAATTGAAAATATAACTAACAAGAAGAACAAACAAGCTAGAAGAAGTGAAACTAGGATATTAACAACCCTAATGGTTAACGTAGTCTATAAAACCCTAAAAATCGTAGAAAGGATATCAAACGAAATTGAGGGAGGAAACCAAAAATCACAGTGCAGGTCAAACGCTCGATTCCCTTAGACATTCCAAGGATATTACTAAAAGAACATAAAAGAAGGGGAACTAGAGCCCTTAAAAACTCCACAGAAAACAAACAAATAAACAAACTACTTCGAAATGAAACCATTGATCAAATGATAATAGCACAAATTCTTTGCGTCATAAATCGATCCAACAGATTGAAATCCAAACTTCCCCAACCCAAAGCAAACCATAAATCAATGAATCGCCATACATTAGGGATATAAGTGAATTACAGAACAATACTCATCGAATTTAAGGGAAAACACATCAAAAACATAACAAAAATCAATAGGAACGCAGAGAAAATCAGGGAGAACCTCTTACTGTATATTAAGATTGACGATTTGATCCTGGAAAAGTCTCCAATCAAATAAATTCCTTAGATTTCCCTCAGGAAACAAAAAAGAAACAACAAAAACCCTTACGAAAATCACAATAAAAAAATCCCCGATAACAAGTATCATGCAATTGAAGACTTGAGCAATGTGCTTGTGTGAACTTCTAAGGGGAAGGCCTCTATATAAAGGCCAGAGACATGACTGCGAACCTCTCCTCAGATTCTTGTGGCTCATAATTATTTTCATGTTTTCTATACTAGAGATGCTCCAAGGGATGGTAGCCATTGGGTGCACTACGAGGATTCATGGTCGCAAGCGTGTCAACTTCTCCTCACCTTCACAATAAAATTCATCTTATATAAAGTTGGGTGCAGTTCCAAGAGTTGTGGAGATCCTGGTGAATGAATCAGAGGCTCCATTATTGGTTTATTCTGCAGTTGTGGTCAAAAGCTTTGAATGTGGGATTGAAATGGGTGTCAAGACAATGTTGGACTATGGGGCTCTACCCAATCTCTTGTGCATGCTATGCAATGGATATTATCAATTATTCTTCTCTCCTCATTCCCCTTCGCCCTTTAAAACCCTTTTTCTACTTCTTAAAAAGAGTTTGAAATCATTTCTTATGATTTTCTCAGTCAAGAATTTAGTGGTGGTATGATAGTCCCATAGAGCAGGTCCATGGAAGATGCACCAGAACATAGAATAGAGAACGCAGATGCTCTAGAACAAAGGTGTAGGAGCCAGAACACCTCATTTAGTGGTGGTACGATAGGACGTTTGAGTAGGTATGTGGAAGATGCACCAAAGCGTAGGTGGAGGAGTATGTTCATGGCTAATGCACCAAAACATAGGTGGAGGAGCCAGAATGAAAGTGGAGTAGGTTCGTGGATGATGCACCGAATGTAGCAATAGTGATTTAATTGGAGTAGGTATGTGGAAGATGCAGCAACAGGGTGGAATGTATTTGGTGAATCATGGTGGAAGTTGAAAATGACAACACCATTACTTCTATTTCCTCCACTGCACTCCAAAATTGTTAGAAGCTTTGACTACACATAAGGTATCCATTGTATAATTGTCATCAATGATAGTGATAGGGCTAGGATGTGGTGGAAAATCGGTGCCTCGTGATTAATTCATTGCAGTACTTTACAAATTACATTTAATTAAAAATTATTTTTGTCAGAACTACGTCGTCAGCTCGACAATAATGCTTCAATTTTTTGAGCGAATAGCATTCCAAAGAAATATGTATTTTTAAAATGTTTAAAACAAAAAATTCCAAACTATGTTAAAAACATAGTATAAAATGTAGATATTTTAAATTCAAATGAAACTAATACAAAGTCAAACTATGAACTCATAGCTATAGTCCCATGATAAGGATTAATAATGGGTTTTAACGACATTGAAAGAGTTGGAAAATTTATATTGATGATAAATTTATTAGTTCTGGCTAAAGTGCTTACATTTGTGAACATCCAACTCAATATGGTTTTCCTTTCTGTCATATTATGTCTTATAAATAAACTTTAAATTTTATTTATGTGTGTGCATCCTTTTTTCAAATATTATTGAGCATGGGCATTTTTTTCCAAGGGAAATACTAAAGCCATTGAGACCTCATTGCATCATCTCATGCATAATTATAGATAATATAGGGCAACCTATGTATAATGTGTGCATCAATCCAAAAACAATTTTCTTTTGGGATGTATTGCATCCCATGTAGGCGTATTGGTAGAAATTGTTGGGGAATTGAGATCCTCCCTCCGTTCATTTCAAACATGAACTATAAAAATGAACTATAATTTGATTTTTAAGGTTTCCATTCATTTCAAACATGAAACGTAATTTGTTATTATTCATAATTTTATGTAATTAAAAAAGATTCCTTATTATTTAAAAGATTTAATAAACTTATGCATAGTTTATTATGGATTTAATGAAGTTCATGATTGGTGATATAATCATTTAGGAATGTAAGAATTCAACATAATTCAACCAAGATGAATGCCACAATCAAATATATTCATTGAGGAATGTCGCAATCCAACATAATCATTCAAGAATGTCACACTACAACATAATCAATGATGAGCATCATAATCCAACATAATCCTTGAGGAATGTTGCAATGCAACATAACCATTAATGAACATTGCAATCCAACGTAACCAATGAGGAACGTTGGAATGCGACATAACTCAACCAAAATGTTGTATTGCAATAAAAGCATTGAGGGACATCACAATATGATATAAGACAATCAACATGTTGTATTGTGACAAAACCATTAAGGAACATCACAATCCAACATAACCCTTAAGGATTGTTACAATGCAACGTAGCAACATGACTTAACCATTGTGGAATGTAGCAATTTGACATATCTCAACCAAGATGAACATTGCAAAGTGACATAAGGTTCATTGAGGAACATAGAAATCCAACGTCACCCTAGAGGATTGTCATAATGTTACATAATAATTATTGAACATTGTAATGAGACATAACTATTGAGGGGTGATGTAGTGTAACATAAACCTTGATGAACATCATAATATGGCATAACCAATCATGAATGTCTCCCTGTGACATAACCATTGAGAACAAAGAAATTTGACACAAGTCAACAAAGGTTAACTTTGTAATGAGACAGACCATCGAGGAACATTACAATCCAACATAACCCTTGAAGAATGTCACAAGTGACAAAACCATTGATGAACATTGAAATCCGACATAGCCCTTAAGGATGATTGCAATGTGACATAAGCCAACTAAGATGAATGTCTCAATTTCGACATATAAAAACCAATATGGATATTGACATATGTCAATTTGACATAAGTAATCCAACATGGACTTCAACATATGTTAATTCAATGTAATTCAACCTATATGAATGTGGCAATTCAATATATGTCAACTAAGATGAACACCACAAACTGACAAACCCATTTATTAACATGGAAATCCAACAATACCCTAGAGGAACATTGCAATATGGCATATCCCTTGATAAAAATTGAAATTCGACATAACCATTGAGGGGAATTGCAATCCAACATATCCCTTTATGAAGGTCATAATATGACATAACCCATTATGAATGTCATATTGCAACATAACCATTAAGAATGTAGTAATTCGACATACATAAACCAAAATGAATGTTGCAATTGAACATATGAAAACCAATATGAATGTTGACATATGTCAATTTGAAATCATCCTACCATGTTAAATGTAGAGATATATGTTAATTCAACAAAATTCAATCAATATTAATGTTACAATGTGACATAACCATTAAGGAACACAAGAGTCCAACAACACCCTAGAGGAACATCTTAATGTGACATATCATTTGATGAATATCGTAATGTGACATAACCATTGAGGGGCGATGCAATATTAATGTCATAATATGACATAATCTGTCATGAATGTCACATTGCAGCATAACCATTGAGAACATGGCAATTTGACATAAGTCAACCAAGCTGAAAGTTGCAATGAGACATAACCATTGATGAACATTGCAATCTAGTATAACCCTTGAAGAATGTCACAATGTGACAAAACCATTGTTGAATATTCCAATCCAATTTATCCCTTAAGGAACATTGCAATCCAGTATAACCCTTGAAGAATGTCACAAAGTGAAAAAAACATTGATGAACATTCCAATCCAACATATCCCTTAGGGAACATTGCAATGCCACAAAATTCAATCAATACTAACATCTTAATTCATCATATTATAACCAATATTAGCACCAACATACGTCAATTCCACAAAATTCAACCAAGATGAATGTTGCAAAGTGACATAACCATTAAGGAACATGGCAATCCAACAACACCCTAGATAAATGTCACAATGTGACATATCCCTTGATGAACATTGGAATGTGACATAACCATTAAGGGGTATTCAAATCCAACATAGCACTTAATGAACATTGTAATATGAAATAACTCATTATGAATGTTGTATTGCAACAAAACCATTGAAACTGTAGAAATTTGACATAATTCAACCAAGATGAATGTCACAATGAGAAAAAACCATTCAGGAACATTGCAATCCAAGATAACCCTTGAAGAATATAACAATGTGACAAAACCTAATGAACATTGCTATCCAACATAGCCCTTAAGGAATGTTGTAATGCCACATAAATCAACTAAGATGACGTTTCAATCTTACAAATCCCTTTAATAATGTCATAATGCAACACAACCCTCAATGAACATTGTAATGAAACATAACCATTGAGGAACATAACAATTTGACATAGGTCAATCAAGATTAGCACCACATAGTGACATAGACATTGGCGAATGTGGTACAATATAACACAACCATTGATAAATGTCATAATGGGACATATCCCTTGATGAATTTCACAATGTGACGTAACCGTTGACAAACACCCCAATCCAACATAACCCTCATCAAGCATTGCACTGTGACATAACACATCATTAACATCACAATGTGACACAACCATTGAGAGACATAGCAATCTGACATAAGCCAACCCAAATGAATGTCACAATGTGACATGGCCATATTATTAACCTCGTATTGTCACATTGTGACACAATATTCAAGTCAACCATGGTTAAACATGGTCAACCATAATAAAAAAATTAAACAATAGAGAACCATAGTTAACCATGGTCAACCATTATCAAATATGGTCACACATAGTAAACCATGTAGCCAAACATAGTTAACCAAAATCAACCATATTCAAACATGGTTAACCAAAGGAAACCATGGTCAACTATAGCTAAAAATGGTTAACCATTGTCAAACATTGTCAACAATAGTCAACCTTGGTTAGCCATAGTCGAATATGGTCAATCATAATCAACCATATTCAAACATTGTAAACCGTTATCACCCACAATAGTCAACCAAAGTTAAGCATGGTTACCCATAATCAAACATAGTTAATGATGGTTAGACCATAGACAACATAGGAAAAAATGGTCAAACATAGTCAAATATATTCAACCATGGTCAACCATGGTCAATTAAGTCAACCATGGACAAACCAAAGTTAAACATGGTTAACAATTATCACCCATAGTCAACCAATGTTAAACATGATTAATCATAGTAAAACATACTTAACCATGGTCAAACCATAGTCAATCATAAAAATCTATGGTCAAACATAATCAAACATCCTCAACCATGGTCAATCAAGTCAACCATAGTCAATCATAGTCAAACATGGACAACCATAGTCAATCATAGTTAAGCATGGTTATCGTAATCAAATATGTCAACCAAAGTCAATCATAGTCAAACAGGGCCAACCATAGTCAATCATAGTTAAGCATGGTTACCATAGTCAAATATATCAACCATAATCAACCCTATCGAATCAAAGTCAACCATAATCAAACATAGTCAAATATGGTCAACTATAGAAAACTATGGTCAACCATATATAAATATCATAGATATTTAGGTATTATTGGAATTAATATTTCAAATTGAACAAAAATTATCAATGATCAAACCCTATCAAGGAACTTAAACTATTTACCCTAAGTAACTTTTGAACAATGGATAAATGGATTGTCCTAAGAAAGCAAATGAAAAGCCTAAAATGAACAAGTTAACTTAATCAATCTAATGAGAAAAAGCAAGACATCTATTTAATCTATTCAACTTCAATTTAATGAATAATAACAACAACAAACTAATCTAATCAATATATTCAAAAAACAATGAGAAGCAACAAGTAAAAAAGCAAACAACTACCCTATTAAAACTTATGCATCAAGTAAACTAATCAAGACTACTCAATAGGTAACAAAGAAAACTATTAAGAAAGTGAACTCTATTCTTAAGATAAAAGTCATAATTATTTCTAATCTACAAAAGGAAATCTTAACCTATTGAATTAAAAACCTCATAGCAATATTCAAATATTAATCAACAACTACTCTTTAATCTACAATAACAAAAAAACTTCAAATATAATGTTGATGATTACGTCTTCGGTGTCTTATGACATCACGATGGAATTTAACAATTATTGATAACTCAAGAGGGATAAACTCAATATTAACTTCTATAGTGAAATGAAAAGTATGAATCAAGTAATCCAACGAGAGCTTAGCCATTATAGTAGAAATATCAACTATCTTGAAAATCCATGTGATTCTTCAATCTATGCATTAACGATCAACAATGGGAAAACACTATTCTATTTAATTCAAATGCAC
Organism: Picea sitchensis; assembly: GCA_010110895.2. Taxonomy (NCBI): domain Eukaryota; kingdom Viridiplantae; phylum Streptophyta; class Pinopsida; order Pinales; family Pinaceae; genus Picea; species Picea sitchensis. The sequence continues at coordinate 74,833 of SNQJ01S0028223.1, read as the reverse complement.
GCTTATGCTAATGTAAGCAAATTCATACCATTAAAGACTTATAACTAAAAACTAAACTCAAAATCAAAATTTGAATTAGAATTGCAATCTAGATCTAGAATGGAAATTGCATGAAGTAAACTAAACTAATCCTACTATTAACAATTCAAATTGCAAATTGAAATACCCATAAAAACATAACTCAAACCCTACTTCTATTTCAACATACTACGAGAAAATTGATAAGCAAATTGATAAGCAAACTAAATGCATTCTAACAAACATATAGTTTAATCGACATTCATCTAAAGGAGAGGTAGAATAACATTATTGGAATTAATATTTCAAATTGAAAATCTACTAAACCTCCCCACGCAGGCCTACCATCACCTAGCAAAACCACATTATTAAAGGTAGTTCATATACATTGATTGTTGCTAATAATTTAAGGAGGTGGAGAATGATGTTGATCGACGTATGTCAACCACATTTAATAACATGTTCATGCTAGTTAATATTGTTGATTTTTTTTTTGTCCATTAGGTTTGTCTTGGGTGGTTGGGAGGAATTATCGTTAACCTTCCCACTCAGGTTCAATTCCCACATCCTTGAAATGAGGTGAAGTATTGAGATGTTTTCCCAATCCAAAGGATTTCTTTAAAGAATGAAACACGACCATATGATTAGAGAGTCATAGCTTTAACCTCAAACTGGAAAATGTGTGTTATAAGAAACTAAGAGTTAATGTTTCAAACTCCAAATTCATTATTTCCAATGGTTTCACATTGGTGTTGTAGATTGATTCAATTTTGAAATATATGTTGTTATTTCCAATGGTTTTCACTATGGTGTTCTAGATTAATTCACTTTTAAAATATGGCCTCAACATGGTCAAGGGATGAGACCTTGGAATTAGGATTTAAATGAACATCTTATGCATCTAGGGAAAATAAAAAACCTTGAACCAACACACATGACCTCCCAAAGGGATCCTTTCCCTCTGAGTGGGAATATTGGCACTATTGGTAATTTTTTTGAACTAGGTATTAGTATCAATCCCTAGAGCATGTTGATATGATAAAAACTTGGGAATTAGGCCTAAAAGGTAGCTTATTAGGCTCAAACAACATGAATGAGGCCTTGAACCACCACACATGAGCTCTGTGTGGGATATTTGTCCTTCAAGTGGCCATATGGGCACGACTAGAAGGTTTTTAGCACCAAGGATGCATCATAAGTCCTTGGACATGATCAAAGGAGGAAATTTGGGCCTTATTACCTAAAATAA
>SNQJ01S0028223.1:62469-73556 GCA_010110895.2 Picea sitchensis | reverse complement strand
CCACCACACATGAGCTCTGTGTGGGATATTTGTCCTTCAAGTGGCCATATGGGCACGACTAGAAGGTTTTTAGCACCAAGGATGCATCATAAGTCCTTGGACATGATCAAAGGAGGAAATTTGGGCCTTATTACCTAAAATAAGATTTTAAGCATCTAAATATAATAACAATGCCTCAAACAACCACACTCGACCTCTTAAGATTACCATTTTCCTCCTAGTTTTGATATGGGAACCATTCAAAAGTTTTGAACACTAGGTATGGGTTTTGGTGCCTTAGCCATGGTTGGGAAAGGAAGCTTAGGAATTAGGCCCTAAAGATATATTTTAAGTTTCAAGGTCCATGAATGAGGTCTTGAACCACCACATATTACCACACTATAGGATCTTTACCCTATGACAGTAGATACAAGCTCCATTAATAGTTTTTTTTCACTAGGCATGGGTCATGGGATCCTAAACATGGTCAGGATAGAAAATTGAGGCCTTATGCCCTCACAAAATATTTTATACATATATGGCCTATAATGTCACCTTTAACTAGCACATATGATTTCACAAGGGTGTCCTTGGCCTTGATTAGGGATATGTGTTAGGGACCTAACCTCCCTAACCCCTTACGTAGGTATAATAATATTTTTTCCATGTAACAAAGGTTGACGTTAGTTAATAAGTCCTATTTAATAAATGTGAACAAGTCAATGTAAGAAGACCTATTAGAAGCTTTCGCTTCTATAAATATCCTCCTCTAGAATGTTCTTTAGAAGATAGAATTAGTATAAATAAGAGAAGGGGGCATGAGAAACTTTGTCTTGATAATTATTGTAATAGAGATCTATTGGAGGTTTCCCCCTCGAATAGGCAAGTGAAATTTTATTTCTTTGAATAAAGGTATCATTTTTTGTGTCTCTCTTCTCAATATTTTGTTGTTCCATTGGTATATGTTGAATATTCTTGTTTATGCATATTATATTACATATGGTACCTTATAAGTGGTATCAGATAAATTTCCTTGGTAGGAATTGTGGGTTAATTTTTTCAGGGTAGAGACGTATTATGGCATCTTAAAAATACAGTGATATGTCATTCAACACATAAATCCACAGTCCGAGAAGCATACATGCAGAAAATACAAGAGGTTTTTAGGCTCACATTGTTGGACATCCTTGTAACCCCTATTGGTACGCCTTCGAGTGGTAGCGCATCAGAAAGCACATGTATATAGAATGACCTCGGTATCCTGAAACCCTCGATAGATCAACCAATCAGTCGCCTGACTACTATAGTTCCACCGAGAACAACACTTGGGAAGATAATATATTACCTAGGTAATCAGGTAGTATGACTAAGGGTATGGTCTAGCCTCCTTAGTTGGTGCCCTGAGATATTGGGTCGAGTACTAATGTTTGATCCTGTATGTATATTAGAGAGATATAACATAGGGAAAACCCTTGTTTGTAGAAACACTAAACACCTTAACCCTTGGGATGAAAATAGAACATAAAAGAAACATACAAGATCTATTGTCGTGCAACCTTACCTCCAACATTTGGGTTGCAAAATTACTACACATTTATTCCTGTTAATAATTTGGGAATTTTACCACTGCATTATTATTCAAATCGGAGTATAAATCCATTAGAGAAAAAAAAATGAGTATAGTGGTCCCGTTGAAACCCTTATTTGGGAACTATCCCATTGGATTCCTCTCTTTTCCCTAAATACCGTGGTACCTATATTTTTTAAGACATATTTTTCATGGACCCAACCCCCTTTCCTAGCACCCTTATTTGGGCCCTATCCCATTGGATTCTCCTTTTTTCCCTGATCATCATGATACCTATCACATGCCAACATTTTCTTTGTGGTTCCACCCACTCTTCCCAAAACCCTTATTTTCCACCTATTCCATTGGATTCCTCTCTTTTCCCTACCTTTCGTGATACCCCTTACCTGTAATTGTTTTGGTGTGAACACACCTACCCATTTTTTCCTCTACCCAAATGGCCACCACCCACACCTAAGAACTCAATACCTTGATTGAATAAAACCTCCATAACAAGGAGAACATCAAGACTCTGAATTCCAACATTAGTAGACTCCCTCTATTCAGACCCTACAGGACCAATGTGCCCTCATCAAAGACATCAAATACACAGCCGACCAATTGATGGGATGCTCCTTGAACCCTACATGTTATGAACAACCTTCCTACCAGGAAGATAATGACTCTTCTGATTACCAAGGTCCTCATTCCACCCACCTTGAGATCTACGCCTTCCCGGGATTGAGCTGAAAAAATTTGATGGCTTGGATCCCACAGGATGTGTCACTCGAATGGAAAAAATTTTCTCTTTGCATGGAATTACTGATGATTTAGCCAAGCTTCGTTATGGTATCCTGAGTCTAGATCTGGAATGCTGACAATGGTGGAAATGGCACAGAAAAGAATGCCAAGGACATGCTTCTTGGATACAATTTTTTGCAGAGCTTTATGACTGCTTTGACTCTGATACCCATCATTTAGGCCATTTGACCAAGTTGAAGTAGTCTGTGACAATGGAAGAATTTATTGCCACCTTTGAGAACTTGGATTTTATAACAAAGGGCATGTTAGATGCCTTCTTCCGAGAATGCTTTATCAATGGCTTGAAATATGAATTTTTTTCCCATGTCCTCATGGCCCGCCTCCAGACTTTGTTGGAATATATTCAACAATCCAAGGAAGCAAAACCGATTATCTCCTCCCAAACCATAAAACCATATCTTATTCCTCTCCCTAAACCAACGAATCCCACCCCTCCTACAACCCCCCTCAAGATCCAAAAATTAACATGGGAAGAAATAGATGAACACCAACTCAAGGGTCTTTTCTATAATTGTGATGACAAATATTTTCCATGGAACAAGTGTAAAGATCAAATATATTTATGGCCATGACTGAGGATGTTTATTAATAGGAGGAAGTTGTTCCCTCTGTGGAGGAGCTACCACCACCAATTTATTTGACTCCACCCTCTAATCCACCAAAATTTGAACCAATGATTTCATTGAATGCCCTCATTGGCTTCTTTTTTCCCCAGACCCTCAAGTTAATTGGTTACATTAATATTTGGAAATTCATCATCCTTGTTGATAGTGGTAGCACCAATAATTTTATTCTGTAAAGAACGGTTTTAAATTAACAGCTAATAATTCTATCAAATGTACAGGAATTTCTACAAGTTGTATAAAGAAGAATAATTCCAAATTTACTTAACACTTACGCATATAAAATTTATCAATGGATAATAAATCTAATTAAACAATGGATAAATTGGAATTAAATACCTTAACTCTGATGTTGTTATCCGCAGCTTGTTGAACCTAATGCTGTTATCCGCAGCTTGCTCCTTCCTGCTTCTTTAGGACACCACCCAAAACCGACCTCCCTGCCGACTAATTAGCTCCTAGCCCTAGGATATCAACGGATATCCTAGCCCTCCGAGCCCAACACTTCCAGCAACCCCCCGGTGCACTGTAAATTCCACTTTGTTAATGCCACTCACAAAATTCCTCCCTCTGTCCAATACTCAGATCTCTCCCAAAATCCTTCTCCACTCCCCCATCGAATCCTCCTCCCTCCAAACTCCTTTCCCCCCCCTTATTCATCCTTCACCGCCTTCCCTTCATTAACTTCCCCACCTAATATCTTATCCCATTATTAAATACCTTATCCCATGATTAAATACCTTATCCATTCATTAATATGTTTCCATTTTCGGGAACGTAACTTAAATTAGTAGTATATTTTATTATTCACCATTAATTTAATGCTTTATTAATTAATGAATTAATTAATAATTAAATCAATCATTAACCATCATGAACACTATTTAATAATAATCAATTAGAAATGTTATTTTAAGACATAAATACAGTTTAGCTAATCTTTTAGGATTACATTAATAAATTAATTATAATTAATAATCAAGGGTCATNTAATTAAATCAATCATTAACCATCATGAACACTATTTAATAATAATCAATTAGAAATGTTATTTTAAGACATAAATACAGTTTAGCTAATCTTTTAGGATTACATTAATAAATTAATTATAATTAATAATCAAGGGTCGTTACATATTCATCGCCACATTTTCCAAGAAATCAATTGTTATACCCATACAATCAATAATTTTCAAATAATTATTGCTAATGGAGGTTCCATGAAATGTGGAGGACATTGTGAAAATTTGCAGCTCTAAATTTGCCAGTATCACCTAAAATCCCATATGATTGTTATGGACATGGGTAGTTGTGACATTGTTCTCTATGTCGAATGGTTACACAATCTTGTACCCATTCTCATGGATTTCAAGGAATTAACCATGTAATTACAATAGGAGGGACAATAGTACAAGTTCCAAGGCATCACAACATGCTCCCCTGAGATCAGCAGTTCCCATTGAATGGAAAAGCTCCACAAAAAAGGTTATTCCAACATTATTTCCCAACTCCAATCTAGTCAAGCCATTGAGACACCCTCTGTGCATCCTGACCTATAATTTATCCTCTCCAAACACCAATTTGTTTATACCACTCCCAAGATACTTCCCCATTCCCATGGCATCCATGATCATTCCATTCCTCTCATACCGATAAATATTCCTCCCAATGTTCTCCCTTATCGTCATCCATTTTCCCAAAAGAATGAAATTGAGAAAATCGTTCAAGAATCTCTTGAAGTGGGTGTTATTCATTTGAGTACCAATCCCTATTCTACTCCTGTGGTCATGGCAATCAAGACACAAGGTATTTGGATAATGTGTCCTAATTTTCATGCCCTCAAAAAACTCACAATCAAAGAAAAATTTCTCGTTCCTCTCATTGATGACCTATTGGATGAATTGAGTGGTGCTCAGTACTTCACCAAACTTGATCTTCATTATAGATACCACCAAATTTGTATGAAAGAGGAAGACATTACCAATATTTCATTTAGAATTCATGAGGGTCACTATGAGTTCTTGGTAATTCCCTTTGTCTTGTGTAATGCTCCCTCCACTTTCCAAAGTCCCATGAATCATGTATTCTGTCATTTTTTCTTAGTTTTATTTTATGATATTCTCATCTATAGTAAAACCTAAATATTCCATCTCATCCTTGTGGATCCAGTATTTCATCTACTCTCTTAGCACCAACATTTCCTCAAACAATAAAAATGTGTCTTTGGAGCATAAGAAGTAGAGTACCTGGTTCATATTGTCGGAAATGATGGTGTACAGGTGGATCCTATGAAAATTGAATCTATGCAGGATTGGAATTGCCCTAAATATTAAGAGCTTGGGTGGTTTTCTGAGTTTAATGGGATATTATAGCAAGTTTTTTCATAATTATGGAAAATTTGTAGCCCCTCTCACTACTCTCCTTAAAAAGAATGCTTTCACTTGGACTCCAGCTTTTGATCAATCCTTCCACATCTTGAAAGAAGCTATGTGCAAGAACCCTATCCTGGAACTTACCGAATTCACATAATTTTGTACTGGAATGCGATGCCTTCGGCAAGGGAATTGGGGTCATCCTCATACAATATGGCACATCATTGGCCTTCACTAGTAAACAAATTTCAGAGAGACATTTGGGCCAACCCATTTATGAAAACAAAATGTTATATATTCTGCATGCAATGGATATATGGCGTCCTAACTCCTTATCTATTGGGGAAACACTTCCAAATAAAAAATTATCATCAGAGCCTCAAGTATTTTATGGAACAATGAATCTCATCCCCGGAGCAAGAAAAATGGGTGACCAAGATATTTTTATAAGATTATGAGATCATTTATAAGAAGGGAAAGGAAAATGTGGTTGTTGATGCTCTTTCCAAGAAGTATGAAGAAGAAGGGTCCCTCTTTTCCCTCTCCATTGTACTAGACTGACTCCATGATGTTCATCGGGAATGGCTGAAAGACCCAAAAAATTATCTCCTAATCCAACAACTGCAACACCATTCTCTAGATTCTCCAAGGTACTCTGAGCACAATGAATAACTTCGCTACAAAGGTCGTTTGTATTTAAGCCAACAGTCGCAACTTAAATCCATAGTGATTTATGAGCTTCATGCTTCACCCACAGCTAGACACTCAGGGTTTACCAAAACGTATGAACAGGTCAAACGTTCTTTTTTTTGGCATCATGTGAGGCAGGATTTCTGCACCTTTGTGGTCGAATGTGATGTATATCAAGGAAACAAGGGAGAAACAATCCAAGCTCCAAGCACACTCCAACAGCTTCCAATTTCCCCTACCATTTGGAGAGACATTTCTATGGATTTCATTATTGGCTTACCTAAATCGGGAAATAAGTTAGTCATCATGGTGGTAGTCGATCGTCTGTCCAAATATGATCATTTTTGTGCTCTTCAATACTCATTCACTACATCCACAGTGGCTCAAATATTCATGGATAATATTTTCAAACTTCATGGAATGCCTTATTCTATTGTCTATGTCTGAGATCCAACCTTCACCAACATATTTTGGCAAGAATTGTTGAGGCTCTAGGGAACCCAATTGCATCTCAGTATTTCGTATTATCCCCATACCGATAGCCAAAATGAAGTTGTCAACAAGTTTTTGGAAGCATATTTTTGGTGTTTTGCATAAGACCAACAAAACCAATGGGATCAATGTTTACCCGTAGTTGAATGGTGGAACAACACATATTATCATACAACTACTCGCATGAATCCTTTTGAAGTAGTATATGGCCTAAATCCCTTGTCATTTCTCTCCTACATGACATGTGTCTGAAAGGTTCAGCAGGTTGAAAAAAATCTGACAATTCGTGAGGCCATTCTTCGTACCCTCAAAGAAAATTTGGTCCTGGCTCAGAATCACATGAAGAAACAAGTAGATCAATATCATTTTGAATGTTAATTTGTTGAAGGGGACCAAGTGTTTATTTTCTTGCAACCTTATAAGTAGACTTGACTCAAATTTGAAAACTGACATAAACTTGCTCCCAAATTTTGTGGTCCTTATAAAATTATCAAGCACGTGGGGAAAGTGGCCTACTAGTCATCTCTTCCCAATCATTATAAGATCCATCCCATTTTTCATGTCTCATGCTTAAAGAAAGTGATTGGAAATAAGTTTCAAACTCAGACTAGTTTCCCTGAGTTGGATGAAGAGGGTTCCATTTGGTTTTATCCATAAGAAGTCTTGGAACAACGAGAGCATCGTCTCCATCATCACACCATCAAGGAAGTGCTAATTCAATGGAAATATACAACTCCAAAATATGCCACCTAAGAGTTGACCGCCATTCCACAACAATTTCCTCAATTCAAGCCTTGAGGACAAGGTTTTTTTGTAAGGGGAAGGACATGTTAGGGACCTAACCTCCCTAACCCCTCACGTAGGTAGAATAATATATTTTCCATGTAATAAAGGATGACATTAGTTAATAAGGCCAATTTAATAAATGTAAACAAGTCAATATAAGAAGACCTCATAGAAGCTTCCACTTCTAGAAATATCTTCCTCTAGAATGTTCTTTAGAAGATATAATTAGTGTAAATAAGAGTAGGAGGCATGATAAACTTTGTATTGAGAATTATTGCAATCGATATCTACTCTGCTAGAGGTTTCCCCCTCGAAGAGGCTAGTGAACATTACTTTCTCTGAATGAAGGTTTCATTTTTGGTGTTGCTCTTCTTAATATTTTGTTGTTCCATTGATATTCGTTGAATATTCTTATTTCTGCATATTATATTACATTTGGTACCTTACAATATGAGTACTAGTAGGTTTCTTTTAGTATTAGAAATGGGTGCGAGGGTGTTAACCATTATTAGTGGAGGAATCTCAAGCATTAGGCTATAAAAATAGCTTATGGGGCTCAATATCCATGAATGACACCTTGAACTACCACAAATGACCTCTCAAGGGTATCTTTTTCCATTGAGTGAGGATATGGGTACCATTAGGATATTTTGAGTACTAGGCGTGGGTCTTCGGGCCATTTAAATCGCCAGGGGAGGAAACTCAAGCCTTAGTCCTTAAAGAAATCTTCTAGTCATCTAAGGCCAAGAACGATCTGTTGAACCACCACAAAGGACCTCTCTAAGTTATTTTTCCCCTCCTAACGGGGATATTGACACTAATAAGAGATTTTTAGAACTAAGTATGGGTCTTCGTTCCCTATACATGGTTTGGGAAAGAAACCTAGGCCCTATGTCCTAAAGGAAACTTCTAGGCATTTAGGGACAAGAACGATGCCTCAAATCACCACACATGAACTATTGAGGGAATCCTTTACTTTTGAGTGGGGATATGGATGCCATTAGTATTTTTTGAGAATTAGGTATGGGATTGAGGGCATTGGAAATCATTAGGGGAGGAAACCATGACCTCAATCCCTAAAAGGATATTTTAGGCATTAAATTCCAAGAAGGGCGCCTTGAAAATGACGCATGGTCCCTCAAGGGTATTCATAGCCTAAGACAAGGGATATTGATGCTATTTGGTGGTTTTGAGTAGTAGGTGTAGGTCTTGGGGACTTGGACATGCTAGAGGGAGGAATCACATGATTTAGGCCCTAATGGAAGCTTTGTGTTATATAATACCATGAATGATGCATCAAATCACCACACATGACCTCTTGAGGGTAGCCTTGACCTCTGAGCATTTTCTATGGGTTTTACTGTTTTCATATTTCTATGGTGAGGAATTTCGAATTCATTTGTCGGAGAATCCACAGTTGGTGTCATTTTTTCATCGACATTTCGAATCCGGATCGGGATTCATCATCAGGACTAATCGTCAATTAGAGAGCTATCTGATCTTAGTCATTAATAGTGTATATGCAGGACAGTAAGTAAGATAACCAGGTCAGCTAAATGTAACCCTAATTCAGAGCTAATTAAAAACAAATTAAATGTAACCCTAATATAGAGCTATTTAAAAAAAAAAAAATTATTAATCAGTTTTAAACGCAACTTTGAATAGTGAATAATATAAATAATTAAAGTTTTTTAATAATTATGAATAATTTAAAGTTTTTAGGGTTAGAAGGAGTTTAATTGTATTATATTACTTAATAGTATTTTGTTTTACATTTTGATTTTTAATAGAGTTTAATGAATTAATAAATTAAGATGATTAGCTTAGGATTGAATTTTATCTTATTATATTAATTGTTAATATTTCTAACTATATGTATAATTCTATTATATATTCTAGGGGTTGATTTATGATTCAAGTTTTTATGTGCTTAGGAATTAATATATAAAGTGTCAAAGGATTAGGGTATGTATAGGGTTTTAATTATTGATAAATATAGTACTAAGTTTTTAGGGTTTTAATTAGTGATAAATATAGTTAAAAACTAGTATAGTACTAAGTTTTTAGGGTTTTAATTAGTGATAAATATAGTACTAATTCTATTAGATATTAGTTTTTAGGGTTTTTATTAATATATAAAGTGTTAAAGGATTAGGGTATGTATATGGTTTTAATTAGTGATAAATATATTATTAAGTTTTTAGGGTTTTAATTAGTGATAAATATAGTAAAAAACCTTATAGTATAGTACTAAGTTTTTAGGGTTTTAATTAGTAATAAATAAATGTATAATTCTATTAGATATTCTAGGGGTTGATTTATGATTCAAGTTTTTATGTGTTTTAGGAATTAATATATACAGTGTCAAAGGATTAGGGTATGTATATAGTTTTAATTAGTGATAAATATAGCACTAAGTTTTTTAATAAGAATCATGGTAGGTAGTACAGGTTAGTCAAACTTTTACATCTAGTTACCTACTTCAAAGGTAGAACATAAACAAGTGAGGAAGAGGAGGAGGAAGGTGTCAAACCTAATTTGATCTGAGAGGGTCTCTAAGTTGGTTGATTAATGGGTGCCAAAAGCTGCTTACTTCCAGGTCGTCGTCTCTGTTCATATTGTTCGGGTGTTTGATTATTTCTAGGGCTTCTCTTAGGCATCTCTTGTAGTAATGATCCTCTTTTGCTAAAATCATAGTATCCTCAAGGAAGATATGATGTTTTGTTTTAAATGAGTGTTCTGCTAAGGCCGAAGTGCGAGTGCATTCATTTCTAATGTCTGCTTCATGCTCCTTGATCCTTACTTGAAATGATCGTCCGGTTTCCCCAATGTAACACTTGCCGCATGAGCAAGAGACCTTGTAGATGCCTTTTCCTTGATGTTGGTCTATGGGGTCCTTTACATATTTCATTCTTTGTCTGATAGTGATCAGGGGTTTGAAGGAGGTTACAATTTCTTTTCTTTTTAAGATCTTAGCAATCTTGCCTGTGACACCTCGAATGTAGGGAATAAATGATTTTTTGTTGGAGGTTTGTTCCTTCTGGATATAGAGAAAAAGACATCAAAAAGGCAATGAATAAGAAGGATAGAATGACTCAGGTCCAGAAGGAACAAACCTCCAACCAAAAAGCCTTTCTTCCCTACATTCGAGTTGTCAGAGACAAGATTGCTAAGATCTTAAAAAGAAAAGAAATTGTAACCTCCTTCAAACCCCTAGTCACTATCAGACAAAGAATGAAATCTGTAAAGGACCCCATAGACCAACATCAAGGAAAAGGCATCTGCAAGGTCTCTTGCTCATGCGGCAAGTGTTACATTGGGGAAATCGGACGATCATTTCAAGTAAGGATCAAGGAGCATGAAGCAGACATTAGAAATGAACGCACTCACACTTCGGCCTTAGCAGAACACTCATTTAAAAAAAAAAATCATATCTTCCTTGAGGATACTAAGATTTTAGCAAAAGAGGACCATTACTACAAGAGATGCCTAAGAGAAGCCCTAGAAATAATCAAACACCCTAACAATATGAATAGAGACGGCGTCTTGGAAGTAAGCAGCTTTTTCCACCCATTAATCAACCAACTTAGAGACCCTCTCAGATCAAATTAGGTTTGACACCTTCCTCCTCCTCTTCCTCACTTGTTTATGTTCTACCTTTGAAGTAGGTAACTAGATGTAAAAGTCTGACTAACCTGTACTACCTACCATTATTCTTATTAAAAAACTTAGTACTATATTTATCACTAATTAAAAC
>SNQJ01S0028223.1:30165-62419 GCA_010110895.2 Picea sitchensis | reverse complement strand
AACCTGTACTACCTACCATGATTCTTATTAAAAAACTTAGTGCTATATTTATCACTAATTAAAACTATATACATACCCTAATCCTTTGACACTGTATATATTAATTCCTAAAACACATAAAAACTTGAATCATAAATCAACCCCTAGAATATCTAATAGAATTATACATTTATTTGTTACTAATTAAAACCCTAAAAACTTAGTACTATACTATAAGGTTTTTTACTATATTTATCACTAATTAAAACCCTAAAAACTTAATACTATATTTATCACTAATTAAAACCCTAAAAACTTAGTACTATATTTATCACTAATTAAAACAATATGCATACCCTAATCCTTTGACACTTTATATATTAATACCTAAACACATAAAAACTTGAATCATAAATCAACCCCTAGAATATATAATAGAATTATACATATAGTTAGAAATATTAACAATTAATATAATAAGATAAAATTCAATCCTAAGCTAATCATCTTAATTTATTAATTCTTTAAACTCCATTAAAAATCAAAATGTAAAACAAAATACTATTAAGTAATATAATACAATTAAACTCCTTCTAACCCTAAAAACTTTAAATTATTCATAATTATTTAAAAACTTTAATTATTTATATCATTCACTGTTCAAAGTTACATTTAAAACTCATTAATAATTAATTTGTTTTTAATTGGCTCCGTATTAGGGTTACATTTAATTTGTTTTTAATTAACTCTGAATTAGGGTTACATTTAGCCGACCTAGTTATCTTACTTACTGTCCTGCATATACACTATTAATGACTAAGATCAGCTAGCTCTCTAATTGACGATTAGTCCTGATGATGAATCACGATCCGGATTCGAAACGTCGATGACAAAATGACACCAACTGTGGATTCTCCGGCAAATGAATTCGAGATTTTCTATGGGTCTCAGGGACTCAACATTGCTGAAGGATGATACCCAATCCTTAGCACATAAAGAAAATATCCAAGCATATAGGGATAAACACGATACCTTAGACCACCACACATGACTTCTCAAGGATATCCTTAGCATATGAGTGGGGATATCAGGAATGACACTAGGTATAGATATCAAGGTCCTAAACATGTTGTGGAAAGAAGCTTAGGCCTTAGGCCCTAAAGGAAGTTTCTAGAAATCTAAGAGTGAGAAAAACACCTTGAAGAATCATACATAAAGCTAGGTTATACAGATTTGAAACTATATGTTATTAAAATATGTGTATCTAAATATAAAAAATGTTTATTATACTTTTTACATTCAAATAGTATGTTAAAATGTGATGAAGTATAATAAACAATGTTCAAAATCTTATGAAAAGAACATTGACATTGATGCAATTTTTTTTCTTAGATTTTTATCACATTCTAATGCAAATAGAAATAGTTTATGTTTCACTATCCCACACCCCCTTCTTAATTGTGTTAAGATATAGAAAGAAAATAAGAAAAACTAGTACTTTATATGTTAGGTTAAACTTGATTGCACTTGGTTTCCTTAGCTCATGGTTTCACAGCCCATGGATTGCTTGTAATAAAGTCTTTAAAAGGTTAATGATACTCCATTGTAATGTGTCAATTTGAGTGGTGAAGGCTCACTTGGTTGGGGCTAGAGTATTGGTTATCTTGGTGTATTTTTATTTCTCTTCATTTGGTATTAGAGAACCCATGGTTTCATAGCCCATGAATTGCATGTAATAAAGTCTTTAAAAAGTTAGTGATACTCCATTGTAATGTGTCATTTTGAGTGGTAAAGGCTCACTTAGTCAGGACTAGGTTATTGATTAGCTTAGTGCATTTTTATTTCTCTTCAGTTGGTATTAGAACGAGGTTTGTGATGGTAGATCTCTCTTGCTAGATAATCCCTAATCAAGTTTCCTAGATTTGTATGGTAAAGTGCAGATCAAGCGTGGTTGGAATCTTGGCAAGGTAGATCGAGCTGAGACGTGCCTGGATCAAGTCAATCTGGTTGCAACGTGCCCAGATCTGGTAAACCGATCTGTGAATACGATGATAGAATGGTCAAAAGTGAGTTTCTTGGAGATAACCGTGACTGAAGATGTGATAATATAATCGCAGGTGGATTTTTGAGATGGAGGATATATCTCTACTTGTAGCGGAGTGTTGTAGGGCCCGCTGTTATAGATTTTTCTACCGTATCTGTAGTTCGATGAGCCATAAAATGTACTGAAGACCCTTAGTCGAATCGAGGGGTTCTGCTCGGAGGCAACGTTTTGTGCGTAAGACAGAATGTGAGCCCACGTCCAAGTTTTGGTTGTCGTGTGGTCGTAAGAAAGTAACGGCAAGGGTTTGGTGGAGAGTGTGGCTGGGCTCTGCAAAATCACTGAAGCCATAATTGCAAGCAGCAAGAGTCGTCCAAAGGGATAAGCTTTGATATCATTGGCGTTAATAATCGAATACCACCTTATAACAAAAAGGCACCAAAGTAAAAAGTTCATGAGGGTCGTGGGAAAGCGAGTAGAGGTGGTGGTTGGAACTAGTGTTCGTGGTTTTGCAATATAATGGAAGAGCCATGGGAGATGGATATGAGATTGCAGTCATTAGCCACAACAACATTACAATAAACGGTGGAGGTCAAGTAGCCCAAACTGGTGATGACAACGTTGAAGAGGAACTTGAAGAATCTGATGTCGTTGGTAAAATGGCATAAAATTTATGGGTCGTAGGGGGTTAGGGATTTGTGGAGACACATATGAATGACAAATAGAAAGAGAGGTAGATCAGAAGTGGCATGGTGCCGACGCAATTGGTTATTGCCATAGGTGTTTCTTGTGATTTGAAAATGAAAGCAAATGAGGATGACAATTGGGTTTCCTAGAAGATGCTCGAATCGAGTGATAATAGATCTGAATCATTCGACGTTATGAATGTGAAGTCAATGGAGTAGACTGAAATATTGTGTGGGATTATATGGAAAATTTTTGGGAAATCACGTGGTCACAAATGAATTTCAAAGGTGATTTGGTGAGTTGCATAAAGGTCAGAGGAAGCCACCAAGGGCATGAATGTGTGAGAGGCTCAAAGGAAAAGGATATTATTTCTTTCATTATGTCGTTTGCAAGAGGAGAATGAAGAAAAAGGGAATATTTGCAAGGAATTGGCAAAGGATTTTTGAGGAAATGCCTTGAGCTTTGAATTGGCTTGTGGTTCCAAGACAATTGCAAAACACAGTCGGACATGTATGCCAAGCTCAAAAATTTGAAGGATGCATGAAAAGTATTTGACATAATGTGTCAACGAGATGTGACGTGGATGAGAACTTGGAGATGGAGCGAACGCTGGACAATGGAAAGCATGAGTTAGCGTGTAGACGTATTGGAGAATTCTTCAAGAAAATGCAAGAAGTAGATGGAGGTCAAATAAATACAAGGCAAGAGGATAAGTGTAGAGATAATAAAATTATTATTATAATGGAGGTGAAAATTTAATGTAAATGAGCATATGACTATAAGACTTGGTTAAGCATGCATACTTGAGCTAGGTGATAGGGGGGTACATGTCAAATTCCTGGATACCCTGGTTATAACATTTGAGGGGGGTAGGGTCTATAGGTAAGAAATACAGACTCACTTGGTGGTTTGGCCAGATTTGGTCATGGGAAACCCCAAGTCAAGTTTAAAGGGAAGAATGTTAGGTTAAACTTGACTAGATAAAATAGTCAAAGTTGTTAGGTCGACATGGGTGGTTTGGGGCACATGGTTTTGGTATCCCATAGTTTCACAACCCATGGATTGCATGTAATAAATCCTTTAAAAGTCTAGTAATAGTCCATTGTAATGTGTCGATTTGAGAGGTGAAGACTCACTTGTTTGTGGCCAAGATATTGGGCATCTTAGTTGGGTCATGTTTATTTNCAAATGAATTTCAAAGGTGATTTGGTGAGTTGCATAAAGGTCAGAGGAAGCCACCAAGGGCATGAATGTGTGAGAGGCTCAAAGGAAAAGGATATTATTTCTTTCATTATGTCGTTTGCAAGAGGAGAATGAAGAAAAAGGGAATATTTGCAAGGAATTGGCAAAGGATTTTTGAGGAAATGCCTTGAGCTTTGAATTGGCTTGTGGTTCCAAGACAATTGCAAAACACAGTCGGACATGTATGCCAAGCTCAAAAATTTGAAGGATGCATGAAAAGTATTTGACATAATGTGTCAACGAGATGTGACGTGGATGAGAACTTGGAGATGGAGCGAACGCTGGACAATGGAAAGCATGAGTTAGCGTGTAGACGTATTGGAGAATTCTTCAAGAAAATGCAAGAAGTAGATGGAGGTCAAATAAATACAAGGCAAGAGGATAAGTGTAGAGATAATAAAATTATTATTATAATGGAGGTGAAAATTTAATGTAAATGAGCATATGACTATAAGACTTGGTTAAGCATGCATACTTGAGCTAGGTGATAGGGGGGTACATGTCAAATTCCTGGATACCCTGGTTATAACATTTGAGGGGGGTAGGGTCTATAGGTAAGAAATACAGACTCACTTGGTGGTTTGGCCAGATTTGGTCATGGGAAACCCCAAGTCAAGTTTAAAGGGAAGAATGTTAGGTTAAACTTGACTAGATAAAATAGTCAAAGTTGTTAGGTCGACATGGGTGGTTTGGGGCACATGGTTTTGGTATCCCATAGTTTCACAACCCATGGATTGCATGTAATAAATCCTTTAAAAGTCTAGTAATAGTCCATTGTAATGTGTCGATTTGAGAGGTGAAGACTCACTTGTTTGTGGCCAAGATATTGGGCATCTTAGTTGGGTCATGTTTATTTATCTTCACTCCATAGCTATATGTGCTATTGTATAATGATTATATTCATGTTGTGTTAATTATAATTACTAAATCTAATTATTTTTGTGTTTTTATCAACCAAGGTTATGGATAATAAAAATGTTTCAAATTTTATTTAGGATTGACATCAATTTACCAAACATGAAAAATTATTTAATCATATACAAAATACGATATCTAGCACAAATGCAAAACCATGCCACCTCTTTGAAAATACACTTTATTCTTTGTTTAAGATAAAGGAATCACTCTTACAACTTCAACATATTTTTGAAACACTCGATGTTGGTGTAAATGGTCTTCTATATATCATAGATGTAACATATGAATATGAGATTTTTTTTTTATCATTTTATTTAATTTGACTAAATATTTTTTCTAAGATCATTTTCTAAATTTTGAGTTCAAAAGTTCTTAAATTTGAAAATGTTCCTTTTTTTTAATTTATTTATGTATATTTGGTAGAATTACATTTTCTTTCAAATATAATTGAATTTCTTTATAGAGAATAAAAAAACTAAATAAATTAAATTTCATGTTATCTAAGATTTTATAAATTTAAAATAAATGTTTTGTGACTAAACATAAATTATTCAACATGTGACCCATTATATAATAAAGTATAAAAGGAAAAAAAATATTATAATGAATGAATGATCTAGCTGTATATCAGTGGCCACCCACCTTTTCCAACTAGCTCACATACAGTTTTCATCTTGGCAGTTTTTTTCTAGTTTTTCGGGTCCTAAACTTCTGGGGCCGTTTTGAGGCCCTAAAAAGGAATTTTTTGGGCTCTCCATGATCACAATGTAATAGGGTTTAGAGAATGACGGAATAATGTGTAGTCCTCAGATAGACCTTTCCAATGGGCTATCATGCGCCTAAAACATAGATCGTATGCAAAAGTTATGACCTCGGGAAGTTGATGTACCAACTTACCCTATCGGGGTCCACATGACTTTTGGCACTTCATCTCCTAGGGTTAGGTTTTTGGATGTCTAGGGTTTTCTTATCACTTCTTGATGCTAAAAATTCCTAGAGGCTTCATTTTAATGTTCTCATGCGAATGCGTGTACCCACCACATCTCTTCTTAGATATTAACTACCACCATTCGAGCAAGATTGTTACATTTTGTATTTTACAGTTTCAACAAATTTCTTTATTGAATAGAAGTTAAGTTTCAGTGTATATATGTTATTTCGCTCTATATATAGGTGTTAATGTTGTAGATATGTTTCTTATTTCCTTTGTCTCATAAATCTGGATCATTGGTATCAGAGTGGTCTACTCTTCATTTGTTACTTTGTGCATATCCCCAAAAAGGTCAGGGTATAAGCAATTGGGTCTTGAACCAGTTGAGCCTTTGCAATATCGACCCTGTTGAACTCGACGGTCACCCATAGGGGAGGAAAATAGAGACAATGGGGCATGCAATCCCTTTAAACTGTTTCTCAAGGAAAGCCTCGTGCGACAGAGGAACAGGATGATGGATAATTTTGTGCAAATCCTTCGACAACTACCAATAGGTGACACATCTTCCTTCATCGGAGGTGTTGCCCCCTTCAAGGTACATATCAATTTTTATATTCTTGTATTTGAAGGTCAAATAGATGTGGATGTTGTAGAAAAATGGTTAAACCTTCTAGAAGGGTATTTTTCTATCCATAACTTTTCTAATATAGAAAATATTACATTTGTGCTCCTTAAAGTCATCCCCCATGTCAAACACTGGTGGGAGAATTTATGTGAGCAGAAGGAAACATATGAATCTACATTATTTGTAGTCGCACCCACTTGGGGTTCTTTCAGGAATGTTATTAAGGAAAAATACTAACTTGTTGGAAGTTATGATGACTTATACACAAGATGGACCACACTACGACATGAAAGGGATCAAATAGTGCCACAGTTCACCAATGTATTCCATACCTTGTGCACCAAGATCGGTATCAAAGAATCTGAGTGACATCTGGTGCTCAAGTACCGTAATGGTATTCATAGATACATCCATAAAAAATGGAGTTTCTAGACATCTCGTCCTTGGGCACGACCTATCGAAATGTTGTCAAAATAAAGAAAAAGCTTAAACAAAAGATGCAAAATTTTGGGTCTGCAATCTCCTCACAGTAGAAGTAGGGAAAAGGCAGCCCCAACCCATAGAAAAAAGGATAGAGAAAGGATAGATAGCCTAAGGACAACTAGTCTAAGAAACAAACAAAGAATGACAAGGGGAAGCAAAATAAAGACACTGGGAAGTGGTGCAAGTTCCATAAGAGCCCCTAGAATAACATCATTGAATGCCACTCAAATAAGTCATTAGTGGCTGAGGTGAAAGCCTTTGAATCATATGTGGGCTTTGAATCTGAGTCAGAACTAGAAAAACAGAGACAAATAATTGACGCAGAACCTAGTGCCATTGTTTCTACAACCAAGGACCAGACCGGTGAACCTGATGAACCAGAGGAAGTTGAGCGCCTCTTTCATTCACAAATGTGGGTGAAGGGTACTCCATTGCACTTAATTTTTTATAGTGGTAGTGAGAAGAACCTCATCGTATAGGAGGTCGTCAAGAGGTTGGCTTTGCCGACAACACTACACCCACAACCATACACCACCAGTTGGATACGCCAAGGGAGCGATCTCCATCTCAACCAACTAATGGGTGTTCTATATGAACTAAAAACCCTCAATTAAATTTTCAACCCAGGGTAAGTAAACTTAGAGTTGTAGCACTATATGTGCCAAGGCATAAATGCTAGAGGTAGTATAGTCTAACTAAGGATATGGGCTATATGAGAGATAATCTACTTAAACAAATATTATCAATGATCAAACCCTATCAAGGAACTTAAACTATTTACCCTAAGTAACTTTTGAACAATGGATAGATGGATTGTCCTAAGAAAGCAAATGAAAACCCTAAAATGAACAAGTTAACTTAATCAATCTAATGAGAAAAAGCAAGACATCTATTTAATCTATTCAACTTCAATTTAATGAATAATAACAACAACAAACTAATCTAATCAATCTATTCAAAAAACAATGAGAAGCAACAAGTAAACAAGCAAACAACTACCCTATTAAAACTTATGCATCAAGTAAACTAATCAAGACTACTCAACAGGTAACAAAGAAAACTATTAAGAAAGTGAACTCTATTCTTAAGATAAAACTCATAATTATTTCTAATCTATAAAGGGAAATCTTAACCTATTGAATTAAAAACCTCATAGCAATATTCAAATATTAATCAACAACTACTCTTTAATCTACAATAACAAAAAAACTTCAAATATAATGTTGATGATTATGTCTTCGTTGTCTTATGACATCACGATGGCATTTAACAATTAGTGATAACTCAAGAGGGATAAACTCAATATTAACTTCTATAGTGAAATGAAAAGTATGAATCAAGTAATCCAACGAGAGCTTAGCCATTATAGAAGAAACATCAACTATCTTGAAAATCCATGTGATTCTTCAATCTATGCATTAATCATCAACAATGGGAAAACACTATTCTATTTAATTCAAATGCACTCTTATGCTAATGTAAGCAAATTCATGCCATTAAAGACTTATAACTAAAAACTAAACTCAAAATCAAAATTTGAATTAGAATTGCAATCTAGATCTAGAATGGAAATTGCATGAAGTAAACTAAACTAATCCTACTATTAACAATTCAAATTGCAAATTGAAATACTCATAAAAACATAACTCAAACCCTACTTCTATTTCAACATACTACGAGAAAATTGATAAAAAAATTGAATAGCAAACTAGATAAGCAAACTAAATAGCAGCTGGATAAGCAACTAAGAATCAAAACTAGAAACTATCCATCCATCGGAACTTTGCCAAAGAGACTATTAACTCAATACTTCATTTTAAATTTGTCTTAACCCGACACTCTGTTCTACTTTAATTTGCAGAAATTCAACTAGCATCTAATCACACAACATGGTTAGTATCTAAGATTGCAAGCTATTGGATACTTAATTTAAAATACACAACATATTAAGTATCCTTTATAATCAACCTGCAAAACAAAAATTGAAACAATTAAGCTATGAACAACAAACACAACATGTAAAAAATGATAAAAATGCATATAACAGAAAATGGAAGAAATGACAATTGCACAGCTTGAATACACAAGATAACTAACTAAATATTCACCCATCCCACTGGTGGCCCCCCCAGCAGGTCGTGGCTACTCCTCAACAACGAATCACGAGCTCAAGAAACACGATTTTGTCATTTAACTTGAAAACATTGTTTTACGCAAGCTTATACAGACGTCTTTGAGTTACACAACCAAACCAATTCTAACTTCACAATTCTGAACTTAACTTTTTTCTGACCACTACTGTGGTATTTATAGGAGTTACAAGTCGAGAGGTCAACCACTGGAAGGGTCGACCTCCTCTAAAAACAACAAATTACATTAAATGTGTTTTAACCATGGTGGCTTCTAGAAACCAAGCGAGCCACTCAACGCTCAGTATAACAACCCAATCCAATATGTCAAGAGCTCAGTAGCTGGAGGCCACAAGCATGAGAAAAACCCATGTCGTTAATTTTCCCATCACAGGCTGCTGATATAACAACCACCAACTCACCCACGGTTTTAGTGCAGGATGGAGTGTCGAACGCAGTGTTAGATGGAGTAACGGATGTAGTGCCAGATGGAGTACCAGATGCGATGATGTATGGAAAAATACCATGCAATTTTTCCCTGTGACACACAGATCGTGCATCAGCTCTTTCGAATCATTAAATCATGATGAATTAAACTTAAAACCATCACAAAACTCCAATTATACATATTGGTGGTGTTTAAACCATCTATCCCCAACTCTTGGAGGCTTTGTGGCTGAGGCAATGGATTCCTCAGAGGCTAAGAAGGTGAGAGATCCTACGCACGCCATCTTTCCATCAAATCCAAGGGACAATTGCATAGAAAAACCATCATCGTAGCCCTGCAAATGAGCCAAGAATGACCCCCACCCTGCGCGAAGGAACACCTCTCTACACTGGGCGAACTCAAGGATGGTAAAGAGGTCAGCATAGGAGGACGACTCATGTTTTTTGGGCATGGTGATGGTGTGGAGAAATGGACAGAGGGTGAAATTCGAAAGAGGACGGGCGCAATTAGGCAGAGGCTGAGCACAATTAGATAGAGGTTGAGCACAATTAGAAAGAGACAAACACAATTGAGCAGAGGGTGAGAATAATCCATAAATGGAATAATGATTTGAGCGATCCCTCCATTTTTGAATGTGCCCTGGGTGGAAACGGTTACATTCATCACACACAAGTTTCCATGTGTGAGCACGAGTGCACCGATTTCAAATTTTGAAGGCATCTTTTGGGAGGAAAACGTAATGATTAAAGAGTTAGATCAATGTCCAAGTCTTTGAATTGGACATTTGATCATAAAAATGTCTAAGGATTGTATGATTTAATCTCAATTTCCATTAACCAACTCAAATAAATGCTATTGATTCTTGGTTACCTGAAATTGTGGACATTAACTAGTGTATACATCTCGTTTGATCCTTCATATGGTGTGTCATCTGATACCTCATATGGTATTTTAAATGGCACCTCATATGGGGGGACAACTCTGAAAACAACTTTTTTCTTTCTTTTAATTGGGATGGTATTTATGTTAGAGGATGAATTTCTGTTAGATATTCCTTAGTGATTCTCCTGATGTAAGGGGTACTTAAGAGGATGTGGCCTATTTAAAGATATGATATTATCAAGAAATTTTAGTGTGTAGTGGATGGTACCATTGGGAAAGAATAGACATGTATCTTTAGGATCAACTCACTTTTCTTTTTTTTAAGTTATTGTGATGTTTCCATGACTAACCACTAATCAGACCTCCTTGTTACTCTTTAATAAAGATACTTTACTCACTTACTTAGGTTTCTTGGGGAAACTGTATGAGAGACCTCTAAGGTTTATGATTACGGTATCACTTCCTTATATAGTGGTGAAGATTTTCAAGAGTAGTTGTTATTTAAGATGCCTTGAGAAAAAGATGAAAATATTTACAAAAATATGGTTAATTACTGCCATTCATTATTCATTTGATGCTTAGCAGACAACAAGGTTCAAGTATAGCAATATTTTGAATAAAACTCCTTCTTTATATTTCCTTGAAACTATCTACTCCTGGTGAAATAAATACCTATAGAAATCTCTAGAATTGTCTATCAACAAAATTCAAAATTATTTACATATGTATAGTCAGAAATTCAAAAAACATTCAAGAACAAGTGTGGACTTCCCCATATACTAAGGCCAATGCCTTGTTAGTTGACATGACCTATAGAAAATCTTCTTTGGAAATGGGCCTATGATAAAGTTTGAGTCGTTGTCCATTTACTACAAAGGAGACTTGTCCATCACTAATTGTTTTGATTTTTATAGCGCCATTGTCATATATGGTTACTACCTCGTAAGGACCCAACCACCAAGTGGTGATTTTTCCTTTGAAGGTTTTAAATCGGGAGTCAAACGACAAATCCCAATCACCAGGTTGGAAGTGTTTTTTCTTAATAAACTTGTCATGCCACTTGCTCCTCTAGTTTTGGACTAATATTGTTCGTTGGATGGCATCTTTCCTAATCTCATCCAACTCATTTAATTGTAGAGCTCATTGTTTATGAGCCTCATCTAAGTTTAATCCCAATTCTATGGAAATATGAAAGGTCCTTACCTGAAATTATATTGGTAGAAGTACGTGTTTCTCATACACTAGCTCATAAGGGGTATGCCCAATGGTGTTTCTCTAGGTGGTCTGATATGCCCACAAAGCCTCTACAATCCTATCAACCCAATCTCAATGATGTAATTGAACAATCTTGGTTAAGATAGCTTCCAGAACTTTGTTTTTAGACTCTACTTGACCATTATCTTGTGGGTGGTATGGAGAAGATTTACAGTGTTTAATACCATATTTCTCCATTAGTTCTCTCATCATCTTGGAATTGAATTGAGTGCCTTAGTTTATAACAATTTCACGAGGAACACCGAAGAGGGTAAATATATCTTGATAAATGAATTCGACAACGAATTTTTCTGTAGCCCTAAATAGGGCTTTTTCCTCTACCCATTTGGTGACATAATCTGTACAAACCAAAATATAGTTTTTCTTACGAGAAATGGGTGAAATTGGTCCTACAAAGTCAAGGGCCCATTTATCGAAAGTTTCTATCATAACTTGGGCACGCAAGGTAATTTTGTCAGCTGTCATGGGTCTTCCTATCCTTTGACACAACTGTCATAACTCCTCACATACTTGGCAACATCCTTGAAAATGCTAGGCCAATAGTAACCTGAATGTAACACCTTATATGTTGTTTGTTTGTCAAAAAAATGGCCACCATATGGTCCATCATGACAACTTCATAGGATTTTTAGTATCTCATCCTCTCAGACACATCTATGAATAATCAAATTAGGACCTGTACGGAAAAGGTCATGACCAACCCAAGAGTAATTGGCACTTTGCGTAATAATTCTATGCATTTCATGAGGTGACAAATGAGATGGTAACTTCCTAGTATCCAAATAGTTTTCCATATCTGCAAGCCATGGGGTATTTACAGAAAGGGAAAAAAGGTGCTCTTCTGGGAAACTATCATTTACGGGAATATCATCATCCTCATTTTTTATTTGTGAAAAAAAATTAGCTACCAAATTCTCCTTTCCAGATCAATCAAGAACGGTGATGTTAAACTCTTGCAATAGCAGGAGCCACCTAGTCACTCGACCATTAGTTATGGGTTTATTCATGATAAGTCTAATGGCAGAATGATATGTATGTACAAATGCTTCGTAACCTATGATATAGTGGCAAAACTTATTGATAGCATGAACTACTGCCAAAAATTCATTCTCGATAACTGTGTTGCTTAACTCGACAGGGGACAAGTTCTTGCTCACAAAATAAATGACATAGGACTGTTGGTCCTCTTTCTGCCCTAATAATCCTCCTATTGTGGTGTTTGAGGCATCAGTAGATATGTGAAATCGAAGAGCCCAATTGGGCCCCCTAAGAACTGGTGCCACATACAACTTATCTTTTAGGGTTTCAAAGGTAGTTTGAAACTACTCAGTCCAAAGAAGATCAACATCCTTTATTAACAATCCAAACATGGGTGCAAAAATCTTTGTAAACTTTTCAATAAATCATCGGTAGTATCCGGCATGTCCAAGAAATATTATCACATATTTCTGAGTCTTGGGGGGGTGAAGTCTAACGATGACCTCAATCTTTGCAAGATTGACTTTGATCCCTTCAAATGAAATGTTATGTCCTAGGACCACTCCTTTAGTCAACAACATTTTACATTTTTCATGACTTAAAGATGGGTTCATTTCTTGGAATTTGATAAGGAATTTTTATAAGTTATCTAAGGATTTTTGGTTAGTGTTTCCATATACTATGAAGTCATCCATGTATACCTCCACACAATCATGAATAAGATCAGAAAATATCCCTAGTATTGCTCGTTGAAATGTGGCAGGATCATTACACAATCCAAATGGAAAGACCCTATAGGCATAGGTTTCCCAAGGACAAGTAAAGGTAGTCATGTCCTGATCCTTGAGTGCTATGAGAATTTGATTGTACCCGCTATATCCATCTAAAAAGGAGAAATATTTATTTCCAGATAGGGTATCCAAAACTTGGTCGATGAAAGGAAGAGGAAAATAATCCTTAAGAGTGGCTTTGTTGAGTTCTCGAAAATCAACACAAATTCTCCATTTCATGGTCACTTTCTTTGGAACCACTACAAGCGAGGATACCCACTTACTATCGGATATGGGATAAATAAATATGACATTTAATAACTTTTGGATATCCTCTTTTACTATATCTTTGAGTGTTGGGTTCATCCTTCTCTAGGGTTTCCTAACAGGTGTTACTTCCCCCTTCCACCTGGGCATATATGTGATGGATACAAGTGTCAGGGTGTATACCCTTCATGTCAGTTTATTCCCAGGCGAATGCCCCTGATTGTTCTTTAAGGATACTTAGTAACTGTTTTTGTTGGTCTTCATCTAGCCCAGAGTTTATATGTAGAAATTTTCCTGGACTATTCTCGTAGGGCATGGTATAAGATGTGGAAGACTCGTCTATCTCGAGGATGAAATATTTCAAAGAGAAAATCAATGGGTCCAATTGTTCCTGAAATTCTTCCCCATACATGTACTCAAATTCGGGAAAAGATTGTGGAAAATCAACACACGTGATAACATAAATAAATTGGTTTAGCGCATTTTCTATTGAGTGCTCCTAAAGTGCCCAGGAATGATCACTTGGAAACACGAGCTCTTCCTAGTCCTCATTCTCATATGGAAATTCAATCCACCATATATTCTCAATGATAGGTTTGTCTGGAGGGTATATGGTGAGCTTATGGATAGAAAGTCCATTCGATATGGTCATTTCTCCCTCTCTACAACTGATAAATGCATTGGTTATGGCTAACCGAGGTCTTCCCAAAATAACGATATGGAATTTGGTAGGTTCTTTTGAGTGGATGACCATAAAGTCTACTAGGTACTCCCATGAGGCTAAATTAACTATGATATCATCCAAAATTCCTTCAAGTATAAACCTAGTCTTATCTGCTAATTCCAAAATGGTTGGGGTAGGCCTAAGAAGAGGTTTTAACTGTAATTTCTCCAAGGCAGTAATGGTCATAACATTGATGGCTGCCCCTAGGTCTATGAGAGTGTTTCCAATGGAAATCTCATTAATGGTTATGGGCACTACCGGGTTTCCTGCATTCCCATA
This sequence comes from Picea sitchensis, assembly GCA_010110895.2. Lineage (NCBI taxonomy): Eukaryota > Viridiplantae > Streptophyta > Pinopsida > Pinales > Pinaceae > Picea > Picea sitchensis. Next base: position 47,761 of record SNQJ01S0028223.1, on the reverse strand, counting down.
TTTTTCTACCTTAGGTTGCTCTGATATGTACTCAGAAAGTTCTTCGATCAAATGTATTGTTGGAGGATCCTTCTGCTTCCTACTTGGCTTATTAATACACAATTATTTGACAAGCTTACTATAGATTGGAATATCCTTAATGGCTTGTATCAAGGAAATCTTGACACAAATATTCTTCAACTCATTCAATATGTCAAATTTTGTTCAGGTGGTAGGTTTCTCGATTACTAATCTTTCTGGATAAGGAGGGGCCTTCGTAATTTGTGAAGGTTCATTTTGGGGAAGCTTGGGTTCTTGGTCCTTAGGAAAAATAATATCTTCCCACTTAGTATCATCCATGGGTTGTTTGGGGATTTCCTCTTCTTCTTCTTCTTGGATGACTACTAAAGGTATCTACATGTCCAGAACTCTTCCCGATTTTAGTTGAATCTCCTGCAATTGAATAGGAGAAATAACATACGTCAAGAAAGCCTACATCTCAACATTGTGAAGAGGTTGAGTGGGATTATTATTGGGATTGGGCACTAGTTGTGCCATTAATAATGTTGGTCTTGGTGAGATTTCATTATGATATTGTTGTGGTTGTTGTTGTGGAATAGGAGGTAAAGGTGGTGGAACAAAACATGGCAGAAGCTGCGGGATGTTTAGTGGAAACTAAGGATATATATGGTTGGGCATAGGGACAGGTGGAGCTTGATGGTTTCCTTGGTTATGCCCTCCTCTCCATCCTTGAAGCCAAGGATGTTGGTACTGTGTAGACGAGTTTTTCCAACTTGATGAGTTCCACTGTTGTGGTTGTTGATAATAGGGTGGAACTTGAGGTTGTAGATCCGGGTGTGTAGGTTAGCTCTTAGGATGCCATGGCCTCCTAGGTGGATAAGAGGACTCCCCGGGATCCTCACTCCTATAGATGGCTAACAAACCGATCAATGATGGGGCATTTTTCAATTGAGTGGTCCTCCATGCAGAAGCCACAAACTAAAATGTTATCTAATGGGAATTCCCTCGAGGAATTTTTCCTCCTGCATCTTGGGAAAAATATGCTCATAGCTACATTTTCCTCCTCTTGTTTATTTTCAATTTTTATGGTGTCCAAATGGGAACCTATTGTTCTTAAGATATTTGTCTTGATTTTTTCTAAAAGGTTTCCTATCTTTGCTCTTGTGATACCACCTGAACTAATTTGTTTTAAGTTTCTATTATAAGGGTCCCGAACATTCTTTCTTGTCTTATCTCTACTCCTTGAGTAATTTTTACACATTTCATAAATTTCAACAAATGGTTTATGGGAGATGTCCCCTGATTCTATCAGTTTAAGTATCTCTAGGTATTCCTTTGAAATTCCCTTAAGGAAAATATCCCTAATTACATCATCTGGAAGGTCACAATATTTTGATTTCTAGGAGATATAAGCAAACCATTCCATATAATCCTCAAAATTCTCATCTTCTAACTGTTGGATTTTAAAAATATCATTATTATATTCATTAGTCTTGTAGTAGTCTTGGTACTTTTTAAGAAATATATCTTTCATGGCTTCCCAAGACCTAATACCGGATTCTCCCAACCCCATGAACCATCTTAGTGAATATTCCTTGAGGGTGGAAGGAAAGAGTTTTAGTTTGTGGGCATCTTGTAAGTAGTTTTAGCTCCTACAAAATATGTCGAAATCAAATAGGAAGGTATCTAGATATTCACTGTTTTTACAGTAAAAGGTGGGCAGTGCTGAGAGGGGAATATTTTTCATATTGACATTTGGTGTGGTGTCCAAAATTGGAAACCCGAAGGTAGTTTTGGTTTGGTTTCCAGCTTCTTCTTCCTCCCCATGTCTTACATTGTTATGATCCTCCTGATCATCCATACTGGTTTGGTTTCCAAAAAGAGAGTACCTAGGTGGTTTTATCCTTGAAGAGAATAAGGTATCCCAAGGTTCTTGTTTAAGAAAGGTATCGCTCTGATGGGAAGGTCTTCCTACTGCTTGGATGTATGGGAATCTACTCGATCTGGTTGATATTATTGGTGCCAAAGTTTTTGTGTCAATTTGAGTGACAATTATGTTGGTTGAGCTACCAAATAAGGTATTCACCTGTTCAGGGTCTATGATGTCTTCAAATTTAGGATCTCCTGATGGTGATAAGAAAATAAAAGTTGTATTGTTTGGTTCTGCGGAAGGCTCAAGTGGTCTTGCCTCCTGTCACGTTATTACTGAGGCTTCAATTTTCCGTTCTATAGTGATCCATGTCTTAGTCTCTTCAGAGACAAATTTAGATCTTTGGATTGAGCTAGCTCCTATTTTTCGGTATCATTCTGTGGAGCTTATGAGTGGAATGTTCCTTCCCCCAAAAATTTTGTAAGGAACCTTGGTTGAAAGGTCTAATTTGGATTTAATGTATCTACCTTTTGGGTCCCTAGGTTTGTTCATGAAAGAAAACAACAAAAAATAAAAAATACCATTAGGTTTGGGGGAACCTGCTATAACAGATGTACAGGTTCTTACCTCTGTTCTTAAAGTTCCCCTACCACCAATCTAATTCTAAGGTTTAGAAATTATCTATTTCCTACCTTGACACATCTCCCCAACAATGGCGCAAAAAATGATGGGTGTTCTATATGCACTAAAAACCCTCAATTAAATTGTCAACCCGGGGTAAGTAAACTTGGAGTTGTAGCACTATATGTGCCAAGGTAGAAAGGCTAGAGGTAGTATAGTCTAACTAAGTAAATGGGATATTTGAGAGCTAATCTACTTAAACAAATATTATCAATGATCAAACCCTATTAAGGAACTTAAACTATTTACCCTAAGTAACTTTTGAACAATGGATCGATGGATTGTCCTAAGAAAGCAAATGAAAACCCTAAAATGAACAAGTTAACTTAATCAATCTAATGAGCAAAAGAAATCCATATGTTTAATCTATTCAACTTCAACTTAATGAATAATAACAACAACAAACTAATCTAATCAATCTATTCAAAAATCAATTAGAAGCAACAAGTAAACAAGCAAACAACTACCCTATTAAAACTTATGTAGCAAGTAAACTAATCAAGACTACTCAACAAGTAACTAAGAAAACTATTAAGCAAGTGAACTCTATTCTTAAGATAAAACTCATAATTATTTCCAATCTACAAAAGGAAATCTTAACCCATTGAATTAAAAACCTCATAGCGATATTCAAATATTAATCAACAACTACTCTTTAATCTACAATAACAAGAAAACTTCAAATATAATGCTGATGATTATGTATTTGGTGTCTTATGACATCATGATGGAATTTAAAAATTAGTGATAGCTCAAGAGGGATAAACTCAATATTAACTTCTATAGCAAAATGAAAAGTATGAATCAAGCAATCCAATGAGAGCTTATCCATTATAGAAGAAATATCAACTACCCTAAAAATCCATGTGATTCTTCAATCTATGCATTAACCATCAACAATGGGAAAACACTATTCTATTTAATTCAAATGCACTCTTATGCTAATGTAAGCAAACTCATACCATTAAAGACTTATAACTAAAAAGTAAACTCAAAATCAAACTTTGAATTAGAATTGCAATCTAGATCTAGAATGGAAATTGCATGAAGTAAACTAAACTAATCCTACTATTAACAATTCAAATTGCAAATTCAAATACTCATAAAAGAATAACTCAAACCCTAGTTCTATTTCAACATACTACGAGAAAATTGATAAGCAAACTGAATAAAAAACTAGATACGTAAACTAAATAGCAACTGGATAAGCAAATAAGAATCAAAACTAGAAACTATCCATCCATTGAAACTTTGCCAAAGAAACTATTAACTCAATACTATGTTTTAACCCAATACTTTGTTCTACTTTAATTTGCATAAATTCAACTAGAATTAATCACACAACACGGTTAGTAGCTAAGATTGTAATCTATTGGCTAATTAATTTAAAAGACACAACATATTAACTATCCTTTATAATCAACCTGCAAAAAAGAAATTGAAACAATTAAGCTATGAACAACAAACACAACATGTAAAAAATGATAAAAATGCATATAACAGAAAATGGAAGAAAAGACAATTGCCCAACTTGAATACACAAGCTAACTAACTAAATATTCACCCAGACCATTGGTGGGCCCCCCAACAGGTCGTGGATACTCCTCAACAATGAATCAGGAGCTCAAGCAACATGATTTTGTCATTTAAATTGAAAACACAGTTTTACACAAGTTTATAGAGACGTCTTTGAATTACACAATAAAAACAATTCTAGCTTCACAATTCTTAACTTAACTTTTGTCTGACCACTACTATGGTATTTATAGGAGTTACAAGTCGAGAGGTCGACCGCTAGAAAGGTCGACCTCCTCTAAAAACATCAAATTACATTAAATGTGTTTTAACTGCCGGTGGATTCTAGAAACCAAGCGAGCCACTCAACACTCAACATAACAACCCAATCCATGATGTCAAGAGCTCAGTAGCTGGAGGCCATGAACATGAGAAAAATCCATGTCGTTGATTTTCCCATCACATGTTGTCAATATAACAACCGCCAACTCGCCCATGGTTTTAGTGCAGGATGGAGTGTCAGACGTAGCACCGGATGGAGTACCAGATGCAGTGCTGGATGGAGTACCAAATGAGCTGCTGGATGGAAAAACACCATGTGATTTTTCCCTCTGACACACAAATTGTGCATTATCTCTTTGGAATCATTAAATCATGTTGAATTAAACTTAAAACCATCACAAAGCTCCAATTATACGTACCTGGTATAAGTTATGACGATTTGATATAAGAATCCTTCAAAACTTCTTGAAAATAGTAAAATACACATATAATACCGAACAAAAAGGATCTAATCATCATCATTAATTTATCCAAATCACAAGCCCAACACCAATAATGTCGCCTCCCCTATGTCACCAAGCCATTAAAATATGAGGTATTGTGTGATGTCGCCCCCCTTGAAGTTTGTGATGTTCTTTTGGGCCAACCTTATTTATGGAAATTTCATGTTGTATATGAATCTAGGACTCGTATTGTTATTCTTACTTTGGACAGGAAATTGTACAAGATACCCGAGGTGGTCCCACCTACTGCCATTTTCTTGATCTCTGCCAAGCAATGCAGAAAGGTCATCTCTCAGATCAATAATGTAGTCTTCTTCATGATTCATGCTCAAAGTGAGCATAAGGTTGCAGGCACATCCATGGCCTCCATGACAGGTCTCTCCATGCAATAGAAGCAAGTGGATAAGGTTGTGGAAGAATACAAAGACATCTTCTTCTCAACCACTAGGGTACCTCTGCACTTTCAGGTCAAGCACTCAATCGATCTGACCCCCAACACACCGCTACCTAATGGGGAAGTCTAATGCCACTCTCTGTCAGAAAATGAGGAAATAAAGTGCTAGATCCAAGAGATGCTCTAAAAGGGGTACATCCAACCAAGCTCATCACCTTGTGGAAGCCCAATCGTGCTTCTGCAAAAGAAATACAAGACCTTGTGACTCTGCATTGATTACTAGGCCGTAAATAAAATCACAGTCAAGAACCGGTGCTCAATTCCATGAATTCACGATTTGATTGACCAGCTCAAGGGGGCCAAATAATTCAGTAAGATTGATCTAAATTTTGGCTACCACTAGGTCCTAATAGAGAAAACCAATGTATGGAAGACTGCCTCAAGTCCAAAAAAGGTATTTTTGAATGACTGGTCATGCCCTTTGGCTTGACAAATTCCCCAACAACATTCATGAGGATTATGGATGATATATTGCATCCTTTCATTAATTATTTTGTGGTGGTGTATTTGGATGACATCTTCATCTTCAAAAAGAGTTGGGAGGAACACTTGCAACATTTTCAATAGATTCTGCATACTCTGCAGAAGCACAATCTATATGAAAATTTAGAAAATTCTCCTTCGGCATGAACAAGGTCCAATACCTAGGCTACATTGTTGATGAGCATGGGGTGCATGTATATCCAAAAAAGATCCAGATCATTTGTGACTAGCCATCCCTGACCACACTCACTAAGCTTTAAAGATTCTTAGGCCTTACCAATTTTTATCGCAGGTTCATGTTAGTATTCTCCCACATTGCATGGGCCCTTAGCCAAGTGACGAGGGGTGGAGGAAAGGAAAAGTTTGTGTGGTGCCAGTCGCAACAGAAAGCATTCGCTGATTTCATGTAGAGTTTGTTCTCAGCCTTGATGCTCTCATCACCCAACTTGCAACAACCTTTTGAAATTGAGACAGATGCTTCAGACTATGTTGTGGGCGCACTTCTCACTCATAATGGACATCTTGTGGCCTATCATAGTGAGACACTATCACTTTCCTGGAAGACAAAGAACACATCTTTGACAATGACCCATATTTTTCAACTTTGTCAGGTTATACCTTAGATTTCGGGTTGAGTGATTCAGTCCAGATCAAGAAGATTTCAAATTTTCCCCATTTTGGATCTGAATTTAATCGCTTCCCCATGATTTATAGGCTCTCAACACCCTGGAGAGGATAGGTAACACTTTGGGATTTTTTTATCAAGCCTTAAAGGAAACACACACTGCATGATAAACCCCTTATGTCTGACTCTATGTATATATGGAAATTTCAAGTGATTTACTAGATGTAATGCATCTAACTAGTGAGGAAAAATAATTGTTTCAAATGTTGGACTATGAGAATATCCCATTTCGATGTCGTAAATGTCATGAACACATGAAAATTTTCATGGATTTCTCTCTGAACACCCTAGAGTCCCAAGACAATCCAACAAAAGAGAAGGACCCGAAAGAATTCACCAAGGTTGTAACCCGTCATAGAACATCTAAAAAGCACCAGTTGCAGGAGCAACAGAAGAAATCCCAAACCATCAACAATTTCAAAGTCAACAATCAAATCCTGGAAAATGCCATGGAACCTGGAAAGGAGGTCACCAAAGAAACCCCAAATCCAAACGATGGGAATGAAAAGTATAAGAACAACAAACATGTAGAGGAAAATGAATATAATGACATGGTTGATGAAGAAGTATAAGATATGGATCTTGGGGAATTTGACTTATAGGGGTTGGAAGAAGCATGTCACTACCAAGACCCCTAGTCTATTCCCTTAAGACAAATACAAATATTACAAGAGGTGATGACGAAATCTAGATCCAAAACTTCCTTGGGAATTTAGTACAGAAAAAGAAAGGACCCCAAGAAAGGCAACAAGGAAGACAAAAAATAAGGACGCAAGACCAACATGCAATGCATAGAAGAAGTAGGGGAGAATCTGATATAATTTGGCCAATACACTAATCTCTCAGATATTTTCCAAATCTCCCAACCCCCTTTGAAATGAAAGTAATCACATGGAACATTAGAGGCACCAATGGGCCTCAGAAGAGAAGGAATTTGAAAAGTAAAATTCTGCACGAAAAACCTACAATTATGATGTTACAAGAAACCAAATGTACCAGTAACTCTATTTAAGATTTAACAAAGAAAATATGGAAAGGTACCGAAGCTATAGTGACCGATGCTCAAGGCACGACAGGTTGCCTTGCCATTCTCTATAATCACAATGAGGTAATCTTAACTACCAATTTTTCTACTCCTTTTACTATCTCCACAAAATTTCAAGGTATAGGCACGAATGTCTCTACAGTCATTTCTAATGTTTAAGGACCCCAAACTACATAGAAAAAAAGAACATTTTTTAGCTCCATTCAATGGATCAAAGAGAATATAGAATGTTTTCATTGGCTGTTGGCAGAGACTTTAACATGATAACTTCATTGCTGCAAAAGAAAGGAGGTAGAAGAAGGCTATAGGAGGAAAAAATTCTTTTTGGAGAAATTATTGAACAACTAAACCTTATATATGTGGAAACCACGAATGGAACCTTCAGATGGAACAATAAAATACAAGGTGAACACTAAATTTCCTCACAGATGGGCAGGTTCCTGATATTAGAAAGAACTATAACCATTGGAGGGTAATGCACTGCTAATATTTTTTCAGTGGCGAGATCAGATAATTGGCTAGTCATCCTATAATGGCACAAGGTGGGGAAGATTATATAGAAACCATTTAGGTTTGAGAAGTTTTGTCTCAACCACACTAACTTCTAGAAAACCATGCAGAACTAGTGGCAGAGCATGGAGGTTTATCAGGGAACAAAAATTTATAAGTTCCAACATAAACTCAAAAATCTCAAAATCTATTTAAACAAGTGGAATAAATAAGTTTTTGGTGACATATTCAAGGAAAAACACAAGTTGGAGGAAAAAATGAAGGAGGTTCAATATGAAATAGTCTCAACAGGTTACTCAGAAAGGCTTGATAAAGAAGAGGTGACTATGCAGGCTAAATTAGATGAAAGGGAGAAGCAAGAGGAAATTCCGTGGAAACAAAAATCTTACAATTGTTGGATCCAAGAAGGTGAAATAAACACAAAATTATTCCATCCTACTACACTTCAACATCGCTTGAAAAATTGTATTGTGATGTTGCGTAAGGATGATGGCCATACTCTCACCAATAAAGAAGATATTGAACAACAATTGGTCATATTGTTCAAGACGCTCCTAAGATAACTTATTGCTAACAAAAATAAATCAATAAGAGTTATAACTCAATACATCCTAGGTAGTGTCTTACAGGAGAAAAATGATAATATTATGAAGTTGATTGAGATGGGTGAGGTGGAGCAAGAAGTGAAGCAAATGGAAGCAAGAAAATCCTCGAGACTGGATGGATTCACGAAGAACTTCTTCCATCACTACTGGGACATTTCCAAGCATGAGGCATGGGACATTTTCAAAGACTCCAAAAGAACCAGGAATGCACTACCATATTTCAACTTGAATTTATTGGCACTCATTCCAAAGGAAAATGCAATGGTAAGTCTTGATAAATTTCAACCCATCTCTCTTTGTAATGTTCTTTATAAGATCATAACTAAAGTAATTTCCAATAGACTCAACCCTCTTCTACCTTGGCTCATCTCTCCATAACAATATGACTACGCATAAGGATAAAAAATCTTGGATGGAATCATTCTTAACCACAAGATGATTCACTCCTTGAAAGTTACTAAAAATCTAGGCATGATCATCAAATTGGACATGTCAAAAGCTTTTGACAAGCTCAATTGGAAATACATAGAGAACATATTGATTACCTTTTAGTTATACCCCTCTTAGATCCATTGGGTTATTTCCCTTACCTCCTCTTCTTTATTCTCTATCTTGGTTAATGTACTTCCCTCCCAGACCTTTAATCTCTCCAAAGGTATCTTCCCAGGAGACCCACTCTCTCCCTTTATGTTCATCCTAATGGTGGAAGGTTTAGTAGGAACCATAAAATCTCTTAGTTCTCAGCAGTCCATTTGTGGCCTTCAACTCCACCAAAATGACTCCTCCCATATGCACTAACAATTTTTATATGACATGATGCTCATGGGGCACGCTTCGGTATGTGAAGCCAGAGCCCTCAATAAATACCTCCACATTTTTATGGAATCCTATGGCACCTCCACCAACCATGAAAAATCTTAGATCTTCTTCCTTCAGCACCCATCTTATTACTTAGTGAAATGTCGCTCGGGTGCTTGTATTTAGAGGAAGATCCCTTCCATCAAATTACCTTGGGTAACCTCTCTCGGACTTAGTTGTCAAACGAATATCTTGGAAATATCTCTTAGCTAGGCTATATAGAAAACTATCTTGTTAGACCTTTAGACCTCTCAACCTTGCTAGCCTCCTTATCCTAATCAAGTCTGTGTTCCAAGCGATGCCTCTCTATTTATTCTCTATTATTGCAGCCCCAAAGTCTATCACAAAGGACATAAGTAATATCCAAAGAAACTTCCTCTGGAGAGGGTTTTATACTCAACACAAGTGGGCCTTGTTAATATGGGAAAATTTATGTAAGCCTAAGCTCATAGGAGGTCTTATCCTGTGCGACCCAACCGCTCTCAGTAATGTTCATAGAGCCAAAATTTGGTGGAGATGGGTAACTCATAATGTTAAACCATGGTAAATTATCTATAATTGGAAATACACCACCCATGTTGATAAGAAATATCTTATAAGAATCTCTAAGGATGTGGTAGGATCAACAATTTGGAGGATGGAAAATCAACACAAAATTTGATTCAAAATCATAGATTTTGGGAAATTAATGATGGACAATGATAAATTTTTTGGATAGACTCCTACTAGCAACATCCTTTCGTTAGGCACGTCCATCCTCTTCCTAATCTTCAATCCCATCTCAATGATCTAGGTATGCCACAGATTTGTCACTACTAGGAGAACACCTCAGAGGGATCATATTGACAATGGAAACACCCTAGTCAGTGGCCTCAACCTAACATCCAAGAGGACACTAAAAATATTTGGATCAAGCTCTGGGAGAGGCTCATCAAAAGACAGGAGGGCAAGGGAAAGCTAATATGGGGTTATTATCCTAAAGGCTCGTTCACAATCAAAGAATATTATGGAATAGAAGCAGGGTATAAGAAACTCCTTCAAGCACATGTTTGGAAATAGATATGGCACATTAAACCTTGGCCCAAACTCACCATGTTTCTATGGTTGGTTGTGAAAGAAATAATTTGTTATAAAAATAGGATCACGGAGCAATAAAATTAAAAAAATGCGGAAATAAAACACAAAAGATACACAACACAATAGAGATGTAGATATGCATGGTTCACCTAGTGTGGGCTACGTCCACCAGAGAAATTTCCAGGTCCTTCCTTTATTATTATCCAACAAATAAAGGGATACAACCTACAACAAACCCTCTATAACTCCCTTTTTTTTCTCACGATCTCCTCACTCAGATTACAATATTCTCAATAATACATAGCCATAATACATTTCCCCCATAAAATAGGGTTTCCTTTTAGGGAAAAAAACCCTAACATAAATTATACCATCAGATCTGTGACCTTATAATGAAGGGTCCATATTTACTATGAAATTACAATATACATTTACAAGGAAATTTTTCCTTTGGGGATTTTCCCCAAAACCCCCAACGAGGGCCCGCTTGCCCCCAGACCCCGCAGGGGGGGGTAACCCCCCCTGCACTTCCCCACGTGGAGGAGTGTACATTCTTCCAAGGTGTAAAGTATTCATGGGGTATAAACACGCTTGAAAAACAAATACCTCTGAATCAAAAAGATAATCAGGCTCTACAAGCAACAAAATTCTCACCTTGGACAACTTGCTAAAACGTGGATTTATAGGACCCTCAACATGTGTGCTTTGTGTAAATCACCAGGAAAATTTGAATCATTTTCTATATTCGTGTCATTCAATTAAAAAATTATGGGACAAAGGAGCATATATTTTTAGGTGATATAACACAGTGAGAAACAACCCTAGACAAGCAATAACTTATTGGGTAATTGATCCCTTCAATAATGCCATTCTTAATCGGATCTGGAAATTATATATAAGATTCTTGATATGGGAGGTGTGGAAGGAATGAAATGCTATAATTTTCATAGATAAGCATAGAAATAACCATTTAGTCTGGATCACCATCAAAACTCATATCCATGAAACTCTTTATCTCTCATCCTAGGCTGCTCAGGATTTTTAGTCAAACTCATAGGAGAAAATTATTTTAAGTATAACTTGGGATCCGCCTGCCATCATCCCTCAAGGAAACTCGTAGGAGAAAATTATTTTAAGTACAACTTGGGATCTGCCTACCATCATCCCTAAAGGAATCATATCTCACCCCAAGACAAAGGTTTCTATTCCCTCCAGATGGACCCCCCCCACGCCACCAAAATTTCTTAAATTGAAATTTCATGGGTCGTCCAAGGGAAATCAAGGCCCTGCAGGGTATGGAGGATCCTTTAGGAATGAAAAAGAGGAGATTGTCAGATTATACCATGAATATATTGGAAAAGAGAGAAACATTGAAAAAATATATATAAGGTCTCATTAAAGGCCTCCATATTGTAGTAGAGGAAGGTTAATCTAGGCTAATAATTGAAGGAGACTCACAACTAATAATCTCAATGGATACCAAACTGCAAAATGGAATTATTTCTCATAAGATATTGACAAATTGGTGTGTGGAAAATTAAATCTAGATTTTGGACCAACTTCTTCACAACAACAGTGAACTTATAAGCAACCATGTAAAATGACAAGCCAACAAGCTAGTTGATTTCTTAGCAAATGAAGGAGTAGCAAAAAACGAAAACCTATGGGACTATCTCTTCGACAACCTTCCAAAAGACCCCATGAAGAATAATTGTCACAACATATCATGCTATGATATGCAGACCCTAGATGACGCTGATTCAAGCCACCCTAGCCCTCACCCACGCCCTCCTCCATGAAAATACGTGAAAGGATGGTAAGCACGACAAGCAGGGTTAGACATTCAATTCATTTCAGAGATAAGGATGTTGATATGGGGTTTTCATAGCTTACCTAGAAAATTGTTGCAGGGCATGAGAATGATATCAATATCAATGGTAGGGTGGCTGGATTTAAATTAGTCTTATATTATTATGTAGTAAGGGTCCTGGCGTTCATTCATTCCTCAAAGAAAGGTGGCGAAGAAGCCTTGCGTCCACCCTGGGAATTATGCTTGACAAAGCGATGGCACCTAGACTTAGAGCACCATGTAGGCATGGAGGGGGTAACAAAATCCAGCAAGAGAAGTCTCCAAAGTCATTTTTTTAGCAGGTTGTGACCCTTCACATCAAGGCAACAATCGACAACCTAAAGGAGCATGATTTTGCGCAATTAGTTACAAGTTTAGCTTCGGAAGCCCATAGTGGAAGATACTATGCATTGTGAAATGTTCTGGCATGCACCCTTATGGAGCGAGAGTTCATACATGAGGCCACTAGAAGAACCATGTGATTCTTGTGTGAAGATATGTACAACGCATCCGAACAACTCGATGAGCTTATGAATATTTTCGATGCACCTCTTATGATTTCCTCTGACCTAGAGGACGCCTTGAAAATGTAGCTTTCAGGTTCCTTGTTTGGTTTTCAGTCTTTGTGTGAAGTTGTAGTTATTTCATCTCTATTCTGGTTAAAATATGATGATTTCAAGTATTCTCTTTTTTTTTTTGTAAGTAAGTAAAATATATTAAGTGCCTCTCAGAAGCCAAAATAACAGAGCAAAATACAAGATGTTCGAGCTGAAGAGAAAAGGACTGCCCCAATAGAGGGGAAACCAGTCCATGTTCCCAGAATCACCAAACTGTTCAGTACTACTATTGACTATTGAAAACATAAGAGTTATTCCTAAATACTCCGCCAAAACTGGAAGGAAGTTGACAGAAATACACCTGACACCCTGCGACATAACTGACATGCTAGACACCCAGAGAGTAATTGGGCCACATGGGCTGGAGGTCTCCTATCCAGGGCTCCTCCTCTATGTAAGTGATCTGGTCGGCCCAATTCTTGTCGCCCTCCCCGTCATCCGCTGTGTTATCAACTTTTCTACCTGAGTTTGCGCCTGTATCTTCTTCCTTCTTCGCATCTACAGCTGCTTCCTCTGGCGCGTTCGGTTCCTGCATTGGAGAGTCCTCATTCTGTCTAGAGGCAAGGGAGTCCTGCAGGGAGGTGAGGGTCCTAAGGAAGAGGTCGACCTTGACATCTGTTTCCTGGAGACGGAAGTTGAGGTCTTCCACACCCTGGCGAATACCAAAGACCAGGTGAAAGAATCCCGGGGGAGAGGCCCAGCCCCTCGAGTGGTCTGTGGAGGGTCGGGCTCAGGGGCATAGGGAAGCACCAGAGGGTCGCAAGGGCGGCGAGGGGGGGGACTGACAGTTCGGGGCACCAGCGCCCTCGAATTGGATTGCTCATGCACCATGCGACGAGAGGTAATTGAGAGATGGCCAGACTGACTGCGAGAGGAAGAGCTCAAAGAGGATGAGTCAGAGCGGGAGATGGAGGGACGTCGAGTCTTCCAGGGCGAGCCTCGCCTTGGCCTCCCCCATGGGCGCGTCATGGTCCAACAGAATCTGTAGGCAGAAGTGATACGGTGCACACTGCGGGAGCAGATAGAGGTAGAGGATACATAGCCGAGCTTATGCCAATGCCACTGCAGAGCAAGCTCTGCTAGCGGCCAACTGCAACAAACAAACCACATTGTAATCAACTGCATGCTATGAAGCCAAAACGGAGGAGCAGCTGCGTTAATGGGCGCATTAAAACCCATTCGTATTGATTTTACGGTGTAATTAAACGCCGGGGGGGGAGGCACGAGCCTTTCACGTGCCCCCACGTCCTGTAGCCCATTACCCGCCTCCATCGACTGCCGCGTAGACTGCACTATCACCCCATCCGGGGGGATTTCAAGTATTCTTTTATCCTAAGTTTATCCCCCCTTTTCTTTGGAATACCTCCCAATGACACATGGCAGTGAAATGGACGTATCTTTGGGTGACACTTACATGGGTTGGACACACATTATTGGGTAGTGACTTGACATGATGACTAGGTGATGAGATGACGACCAAAAACTACACTATACACAAGCTATGCAAGGTTTCGTAGTTCTCTCAACTTCACACAAAAATAATATGGGATCCCATTTTGATTATAAATATGATATGAGTACTCTCCCACAATGCATGTGGGATAAATAGGATGGACTTTCAAAATCAAGGGCCAAGAACTCACTTGAAGAATAGATCAATGGTTGTTAAGTCCCTATCTTTTGGAGGCTATAAAATTTGATTATGATGTCCAAATTGAGCAAACAAGAGCTTGTTGGAAATATAGAGTCATGAAGAGTAACCTGGAAATGGTTTACATGGTTAAAATGACATCGATCATGCCCTAAAAATCAAAACAAATCTGTGAATATTTCTAGCTTGGAAACAAAAAAAATTTAAATGGTTTATTAAAAGAAAATCTGTGAACGCCTAAAGTGGGTCCCAGTTGGGGGCATGAATAACTAAGTTCACATTTACAAAGGGAATTTAATAATCATTGGTATTTTCCTAACCGTAGCATCATTACATGAATATATTCAAGAGTGGTTGAGCGGTGTGTTAACAGAAATCGTTAACCCACCATAATCTTGAAGATCGGAGAAACGATTGTGACGATTCCGATGGACATGCTCTCTCTTATATAAAGAAGGAAAAAGAGTTACAATTTGTTCTTCTCTGCTTCAATTTTTGTGAGTACAAGCTTGTCTAAATCAACTCTCTTATTTATTTTATTTCCCAATTTGTAAATCTTCCAATCTCGTCTTTCAAGTATTGATGTGTGCAAGACCGATTTCTAATTTCCTCCTTTTGCCTTCTAGGTTGTCTCTTCCTAATATATGGTCCACAAAAGCTTCATCCTAACCCACTAGGGTGAATGCATTTCCTATTATTCATTTAACCGTCAATAATATTGTGTAGTGTTGATTTGTTGCACACCTTTTATTTGATATTGAACAGTGAATTTGCACTTATTTTTGAAATCCCAAGGAGAGCTATCTTGGGGCTCATGACATTATTGGTTTCAGAATTCTATTTAAGCATGAAATCTCGAGAATGATTTTCCTTTACATCCCTATGATTTGAATGTGCTAAATCATTTAAAGTGCTTTGAAAGGACCATATTTTTTCCTCTTTGTTTTGTTCATTTTGTTTTAGATATAATGTTGAGTCTTTCCATGATATGGAGATGGAGATGATACAATGTTATGAACTATTTTCTTTCCTTATAATAAAAAAAATTATTTCTTTTACAATTGTTATTTGCATGTTCCACTCTCATACATTAGTGTGATGAATGATAAAACCATTATTTACATTTTACATATAATTATTATCTGAGTGAGAAATACATAAACACCACCTCTTTAAAATGTACAGGGTATTCTTGAATTCGCATAAAAATTAAAAATACCTTGTAAGATTATCTCTTGTCCTTAACCGGAAAAAAAAAAATCAACAAAAGCATGCAACAAACTCAACTTTCCAGAAAAAGACAAATACAACTACGTTGTTAGTTTAGGTATTCGAATAAGGGTAGCTTTGAAGCCTTAATCTTCCTTGCATAGTTCTTACAATGCAAAGCAACGGAAGGAGCCCAAAAAAACACGGAAATGTAATATCCATTATTTTTAATCAATTAAAATTTTCCTTCTCCCCTAGAAAAACAAATACAACTAGATTTTTAGTTTAGCTATTGGAATCTTGCTTGCATAGTTATTTCATGTGGCACTCCCACATAAATAACATGTTAATCTGATAACAAATTATGCCTTAGAATTTAATAATATGTATAAATAATTTAGAATTTAATAATATGTAGAATTAATTTATTACTCAAGACAATAATCCTCCTTGACTAATACAAGAATGACAAAATTATTTAATTGTCATTGATAAGAGAAATTTGAAATAAAGAAGTATTTCTATTGAACCATGACAATAAATCTTAGGAGTGTCAAATTCTTCTCCAAAAAGCAATATAAAAACGAATAAAATATATTAATAAAATAAATTAGTCATATTTGTTTTAAAAATCTTAAACACCAATCACTAAAAAAATAACTATTAAATATGTTATTCAATCTTATATATCCTCTCACATAAAAACTTTTTAAATATTAAATATATAATAAAATAAAATATTTAATTTTTTTTTATCATTTTTCTTAAAGTTTTTGACTCTAAATATATCTTCAAACTGCACGTCTACTTTGTAAGATTTCAGACGGACAAGAATAATATATTTAAAGTAGATATATTAAATTGACAAATTTAATCTGAAATTGAAGGCGGTTGTGATTGTTCAGACGGACAACAATAATATATTTAAAGTAGATATATTAAATTGACAAATTTAATCTGAAATTGAAGGCGGTTGGAATGGTATCCTACTATGTAAGGACAAGAAAAATGGGTTTGATATAATTGTGTTGAAAGATCCTTTATAGTTTAGTATAGGAGGAGAGATGTCTATGTAATATAATACATTAAAATAATAATAATAATTTACAAAACAGTAAATTAATATTAAATTAATAAAAAAATAAAAGATATTAAAGTAGTGGATTCAATTAATCAATCAACATAATAATCAAAATATGTATATAGTATTATCAAATCTTTAGAAGTGCAAACTTTTAATCTTTCTTTAAGTTTTGCACTCTAAAAAAAATTTCGCCAAAAAAATTGAATCTCTTTTAACACTTGATAAATCATCCAAGATTAAGATAGATATATACTAATATATTTTATCAATATATTCTATTAATAGGTTTCCACTTGCACTCAAATTTAACAATTTTTAATAATATGATGTGAGGCACTCAAATTTAACAATTTTTAATAATATGATGTGAGGCACAAGCAACATGATGTAAGATTGGTTTGTAATACATTTTCATTTGTTAAATCTGGTCTTTGATTTTAAGCACCTTTGTTATTATGATTTTAAAACATTTAACCACAAGAAAGTAGATTGTATCTTAAGATTTAATTGATTACAAGTACAATATATCCTAAGTTCCTTTATGTTAGTCTCATATACTATAAATGTGCATTTGATGGGTCTTATTGTCGATGGCATTCGCGTTATGGCTCCTCAAGT